>MJUU01007895.1:23037-53186 GCA_002080025.1 Modiolus philippinarum
TGCAATTTTCGCGTCTTAAGATTGGTCGCGAATATAGCGAAAATTAAGTCCTCGCGAAAATAACCACTGTCTTATACGGTATTAGAAACAGGCAATTTCCATATCAGGTGTATTTATAAGCAGTACTCGACACACATCCTTCCGATATTCACCGTCATAAAACGCCCACGACCTGGTACATGTGCTTGATGCAAACGAACGGCTACAGGTACAACGTTTAATGCACAAGGACCAGTGAAACGACTGAAACTGGTATCACAACGTGGCTGATTAGGTTGGTTTGACCACATTTGATTAAATATATAATACAATTGAACTAAAGGGAGTACAAGTGTCAGAAATTTTGTAATTAGAATTAAAAGTCCGACCCTTTTTTTTGAAAATTTTGCTAATAGAACAACATGAGCGAAAAATTTTGAAATTCAATGTTAGAATTTTTGGGATATAAGACATCTAAATTTTGGCGGGAAACAGTTCTCTTTGGAGTTTTCCTTCATTTTCCATTAGCTGTTTGATTGCCTTAAAACATATGAAAATATAATTGAAAGTTGATAAAATTTTGCATATTTGTCTATTTTATGCATTTGAAAGTGACTTATGACCAAGAAAATATAATCCATGTGCAAAAAAATTAACCCTGTTTGAGTGGATAAAACCTGAGGATATCGAATGCTTCTGAAATCTGACGCTCATACTCCCTTAACTACTTTCACGAACTTCAGATGATGCAGTTTGCATTTTGCTGACTTTCTTTTAATAGTGTGGCTCTCACTTTTGCACGAGTTTGTAAAAATATCTTACACTTACCGATAGTTTACTATCATTTTTGTTTATTTTGCACAACGTTGAAACATTGTTATTACACATGTTTGTTAAAATTGAAAGTTCGCCACGCTCGGTTGTCAAAGAGAATGATACAAGCAAGTGTCAGCTTTTGATTGGTCAGGTAACCCCGTTTTTAACAAATTATTAGAATTCCCTGCAATGAAAGTAATAGTTATATCTGCTATACTGTAACATCTAATTAATAGTAAATGCCAACGATATCCGAAATCTATAATCACATGAAACAATCCACAGGGGAACCGCACGAGAAAAAAATACATAACAGACTTCAGACAAACATAAATAACAATAGGAACTTTGGTATCGGCACTAGCAAAAGCTAGTGGTAGGATAAAAGCCGCTTTGTACCGCGATAACTTTCTAAACCTTCACGTTGTACTCCGATAATAAACTTAATTAGTCGATAATACCAGACAGCATGTGTGCCCGGCAACAGGTGTTAATTTCAAGCCTTGATTCTTATATCACCAAAATTTATCTTATATAGGACTTTACAGTGTATCGACCGTAAGCTAAATCAACACAATGTTGTAGAATAAAGCATTGTATTGAAGACTTAAAATTTATGACATTATTTAAGAATTAATGATTAAACGTGATGATTTTCAAATTTCTATCGTTTATTATCATCTCCTTAGTGAATGTATGTAGCCAAGCTTATACGTTATAAATATTACAGCAACCTCTTTATACGGGGACACCAAGAAGATGCTTATTACTAGATAATTGTTACATAATTTGCGTAATAGGAAATACGCTGACATGATTCGTTGATTTTACTTCCGGTAGCAATTTCTGAAGTCCATTTTTTTCGAAAGACGAAGTTGACCAAACTACATTAAAGTTCATTTTATCAATTCATACGCCAAGAGAATCAAATAGAACAAAAACGTGTTATTGGCATTATAAAAAACAAGAATTTAATTACTAATCATCAAATCAAAAGAATTATAAGGATTAAACACCGTTTGAATGGAATTTATTGGAGTTTAAACGGGACCAAGTCACTCACCAACATATCAGAAAAGTCCTTCGGAGTTTTATTTGTTTGTGAGTAAATTGGTCCCGTTTGTACTCCAATAAATTCCTTAAAACGATGTTTAATCCTATATTAGATAACTACTCCTCCATGGATATGAGTAGGAACGATTGAAATTAGAACTCAGTTCTATGGTCGCCAGCATAATTTGGAACAATCATATGCAACAGTCTCGTTACTTGCGACAACGGTTTCAAATTTTACTAGATCTGGCATCAAGTCGTTTCGTCTGAACAATCTCACTTGACTTCCTCCTGGCTACGATTTCAAGTTTTTAAATATCATTTTATTACCACTGGGTTGATGTCACTGCTGTTGGACTGTTAGTCCCCGAGGGTATTCACCAACCCAGTACCCAGTACTTCGGTGCAAGCCTGAAACCGATTTTATCTAGAAACTAGATATATCTAAATTTTCTTTAAAAAAATGTTCAAAACTAAATGGTATCTCTTTGCATAGCTCTGTCCTTAGTACATTTTGACCTTTCTTTTAGATCTTTTTGGTAGTTTATTCTCTATCAGTCTTTATACACATTTCGGTATATGGATTTCCGAGTATTTTGATTTTATCTGCACTGAAGAGACATAAGTTGTCGAAATGCGCATATGCAGAATCCAAATTAACAGCAACTTCGGTATAATGTTCTTTCTAACATAACGACTGGTGAATATGCATAACAGAAATATAATTTACCAAGATTGCAGTTAATTTGTGTTTATGTGCAGATGGCCATTTTGCACAACTTTCTTATCTTCAGTGCAAATAACAATTAAAATTGGAATACCCGAAAAAGAGAACAAATAATCTGAAGAGCCCAGATAGTTATCTGGCCAGTACAAAGTACTTAACTACTTTGCAGGCTGGTGATACCCTTGATGACAAACAGTCCACCAGGAGAAGATGGGTTAATCCAGCCGACACACATGGTTCGAGTCTTACGGAGTTTATTTAGACTTGACACCATCTAATTTCGCGTAGTTGAATCTGTCAAATAGATTACAAGACTCAACAGTTACTACGTTTCCTTCTACTTTACACCCCGCAAAAAATCTACCTATTTGTTTGTCATTCTAAGAAAACTAAACCATTTTTACAATTTTTGTGGTACTTACATGTATTAGTAGCTTCTTACATGAGAAGAGATCAAAGATTGGTATATTTTTCATGAATGTAAGAAATTCCATCTTTTCTCGAGTTAAGCGCAGTGGAACGAAAGAACAAGTCCAAGAATTTCTTACATACCAATCTATGGTTTTGATCGAATGTGAGTAGCTTTTTCTTCCGTAAAATATTATTTTTTTCAATGCCCCGAAGCCTTAAATAGAGAAACAAAGTCCCCGCCCCTTCTAACATTATTTCCACTGTGACTTCACGTTTTTGTGATGTTTCGTCATGGAAACTGTCGTTGATTCATTAAATTTAACAGTTTTGATTGGCCATTTACCGAGTTGAGACGAGTGCACACAGGAAATAACAATTTACGGAAGATGAAGTATTTACAATTTTCTAGTTTCTTTCACACATATTTTGTAAATACTTTGTTGACATGAAAATAAAAATATAAGCCACTGTTTTCTTCGGGCTAAAGAACAATGTGTCGACAACGCATTTTTTTTAAATTGCAAAGACATGAAAAGAAAATTATGTACATTTTCTATGTACAGTAAGAAAATTCTAGTCTGCTTGTTTAAGTTCACTGTCTGTAAACGCATCGACTATTATTTTGATGAATGTCATTATACTTTTTTTTAGTCAGAATATATATAAAATAAAACTTTCTAACTTTAAGTTATTGTCATGTTTCTTACAAGAATCAGTGATTTATTTACAATCTTGTCATTCATAAAAACTATAACAAGTTGAATCGATGTATACTATATGAAATCAGTATTTTAGAATATTTGCCTATTACAGCCAATAATGCAAATGACTTTGATCAAATATTCTCTTGCTATTTTATTTGTATTGAACATTAAAACACATTAAAACTATACCCTCAGGGATATAGGGTAGAGTGATTGACATTCCGGTAGTTCTTTGTTTAATTTAACCCATTATAGTGACTGTTATATTTGACTTAATCTAATACCAACCCTTGACCATCTAATTTCACTTTGACTGGTTCCAAGTGAACATCTTTGTATTTTTATCTACGTCTTTTTCGCATCTTGATAGAACAGCTAATATGGCTATCTACGGAGGCAATGTGCTAAGCAGTGAATTGGTATGTAACGTTTCTTTGCAATGAACATTCTAAAATACAATCTCAATTGAGTCTTCGATCGCTTGCATCATTCGCTTTAATTAATATAATTCTTAATCATTTAATAATCATGATATATTTCACAATCACAATTTAAAGTTGAATGACTAAACACAGGAGGGTCTCAAATCTGGACTAGCGCATGAAATGGTCCGATATATAACATGGGTCTTTTGTGAAATATTGCTCAAAGTGACTGCCATCATGGACATAGTCCACACAAATTGTGAAAGGGATTTGAAATGTATAAGTATATCTATAAATGTAATGGCGATAACGTCTCAACTTTTACCGTGTCCCTACTGATAGCCATGTAAAATAATGACGAATGTACACAATTCTCGTAATTGCCAATACTTAAGTTTACATAGCTCTCTATTGTAATCACGTTATATACTTAGGCCCTTATAGATATCGCAATTTCTCAAAATTGTCCATACCAGCAAAAAAAATCAAAATCATACCATAACAAGAGGCTCTCAAGAGCCTGTATCGCTCACCTGGGCCTTGGCTAAAATAGACAGTCCAATTAACCTGAATAATAGAGGACATCATTTTCGAGTATGTTTATAGACCTTGATGATATTTGCTTCAAAGTTAAACTATATTCATGATGGCAAACATTTTGGATATGGTTGCCATTTTTGAAGGAGGCCAACTCAGAAAAGAACTAGAGATTGTGTCTGTAAGACACGGATGCCCCGCTAATAAATTTATCGCAAATGATAACGTACGTCAAATGAGCATAAAATAAATCCCCTGTCAGTGAAGTGTGATGAAATATTGTATGTAGTTGCTTAGAGTGGACCTAAACCCAAAAATTTAACAAAGTCATTCAAGCATAAAATGTAGGTCATGGATACCCAATGCTTGGTGAAACAGGTAGATCTCCTATAGATGAATGTTACAGTGAAATATCAGAATGCTGCAATACTTAGTCATTGAGAAACAGCCTTAAATGCAAAAGTTAACCAAAGTCACTGAAGCATAAAATGTAGGTCAAAGTTACTTAATTGTGAATGACTTGGGTAGTATTCACCAAGGCAATTAATATGATGAAACATCATTGTCTTTTAATGTGTATTTGTTGAGAAATGGACCTTGACGCAAAACTTAACCAAAGTCACTGAAGAGTAAAATGTAGGTCAAAGCCACCTAATTGTTAATGATTTGTGTAGTACTCATCCAGACAATTAATTTGATGAAACATCATTGTCTAATAATGTGTGGACCTTAACGCAAAACTTAACCAAGGTCACTGAAGCGTAAAATATAGATCAAAGCCACCTAATTGTCAGTGATTTGTGTAGTACTCATCAAGACAATTAATCTGATGAAACATCGTTGTCTTATAATGTGTAGTTGTTGAGAAATGGACCTAAACGGAAAACTTAACCAAAGTCACTGAAGCGTAAAATATAGGTCAAAGCCACCTAATTGTCAATGATTTGTGTAGTACTCATCAAGACAATTAATCTGATGAAACATCATTGTCTTATAATGTGTAGTAGGTGAGAAATGGACCTTAACGCAAAACTTAACCAAAGTCACTGAAGCTTAAAATGTAGGTCAAAACCACCTAATTGTCAATGATTTGGGTAGTACTTGTCAAGGCAATTAATTTGATGAAACATCATTGTCCTGTAATGTGTAGTTGTTGAGAAATGGACTTACAAGTAAAACTTAATAAGAGTCACTCAACCATGAAATGTAAGTCAAAGAGTCAAACTGTCTAGTGAACTCTGTAGTACTATCAAAGATCTACCTACTGGCCTACTATAATTGTTCTATACCTTACAGTTTCCGAGAAATGTACCTTGACGCAAAACTTAACCGGACGTACGGACGGAAGGACGGACAAGGGTAACACTATATGCCCCGTCCACATTCGTGGGCAGGGCATAACAAAAAAATCAAAAACTTTCAAGGGCATCATCCAAGGACAATTATGACTAAATTTGCTTTCAATTGGCCTAGTAATTTCAGAGGAGAAGATCTTTGCTCATGTTTTCCCATAAGGTCAAATGTTAAACTATGTTCCCATCTAGAATGAGGTTAAGGCTTGATGGACAATTTTCTAAAGGGGATTACCCGTGAAATATTGTGACCAAGTTTGGAACCAATTAGATTTGTTGTTTCAGAGGAGAAAATCATTGAAAGCTTTCCCATAGGGGCCAATGTTAAACTATGTTCCCAGCTGGGGGCCATCTTGGATGGGATACAGACTTGCCACATTTTTTTTTCAAAGAGGGCCAACTAAGGACTATTGTGTCCAAGTTTTGTTCAAATTGGCCTAGTAGTTTCAGAGGAAAAAACTTTGAATGTGTTTTCCTATAGGGTACAATGTTAAACTAAGTTCCCTACTGGCAGCCATCTTGGATGATGTGCAGACTTGCCAGATATATTTTTTGAAGGGGACCAACCAAGGACTATTGTGACCAAGTTTGGATAGAATTGGCATTGTTGTATCAGAGAAGATCTTTGAATGCTTCCCCATAGGGTCCAATGTTAAACTATGTTCCCTGCTGGCGGCCATCTTGGATGAGATGATAAATTAACAGAAACATTTTTCAAAGGGGCCAACTGCAGACTATTGTGACCAGGTGCTTCTAATTGGCCTAATGGTTTTTTAGAATGCGCTCTTTGAAAATGTTTTCCCATAGCGTGAAACATTAAACTATTCTCCCCGCTGGCGGCCATCTTGGAAGAGGTCCGAGAACTTGACCAAGTTCAATAAAATGTAGTCCTTGACATGCTGAACATTTTTGCAATTTAAACTTGACCTCTATCTCAAAGCGGTTTTGAAGTATAGGACAAAAAGTATAAAATCACGAAAAATTTGACCAATGAAGAGCCATAACTGGTATATGGGTAGTTGGATTTTCTTCAAAATGTCCATGTAAGTAGATCTTGACATGCTGAACATTTTTGCAATTGAAACTTAACCTCTATCTGTTATAGCTTTTTTATAAAAAATTTAAAAAAATCAAAACTTTGAAAATATAACGGAAAAGGGGCAATAACTTTAAGATGGGTCATCAGATTTTCTTCAAAATTTCAGGGTGGGTAGATCTTGTCATGCTGATCATTTTTACTCCATCAGATTTTTGATATCTGTAATGATTTTCGAGTTATTTGCCAAAAACTGAAATTTACCCCTATGTTCTATTTTTAGTAACGGCAGCCATGTTGTTTGACCTTGGATATAAAACAATGGCAGTAGAATACCGAAGGAACAAATTTGAAACTAGATACCCTGGTGATGATTCAGTTGAAGTTTGATTGCATTTGGCTTAGTGGTTTCAGAGGAGAAGATTTTTGAAAGTGAGCTAACGACGGACGGACGGACGGACGGACGACGGACGGACGGACGGATGGACGACGGACGCCAAGTGATGGCAAAAGCTCACCCTGGCATAGCCAGGTGAGCTAAAAACAGCTCTATGATAAAAATAGCTCTATGTGAATATTTCAACATCATCATATGATAATTTTCTTTATTCCGAATCTGAGCAATTTCTGCATTTAGTTAAGTATATTTTACGAAAGGATATGGAGTAAATGAACATGACACCATAACACATATGTTAGCTCCAGCTGAAATAATTTTAATGAGCTGTATGGCCATTTCGGAAATTAATTCCTCATCAGCAGCACTAGAACACAAACATAGGAAATCCATAATTTCAAAACAGTGTTAAAAATGCATAAAAACAAACGAAATCCGAATAATCAGTAATATCAAATTTAGCTATGGACAAAACTACAATGGAAGGAGTTAAACTATAGGTTTTAGAATTTACATAAATTTAGATAATAGTCATTGAACAAAGTGTACACATGAGATACTATGCAATACATCATATGCACTCCCTGCATTTACAACGCGGTAAGAAACTACTTTTTTATATAGATGGTAGTGATTTATCGAGTTTTCTAAGTACGATAAATGTCTTATTGTCATCGGTGAAAATAAATGATTTCTAGTTATTGGAGGAAGTGATGTCATAATATTTCCCCAATGTCGTTGTCAAGTAAACAAATGGCACATTGAAATAATAAAAAAAAATCCGCATCTAAAATTTCGGTTTGCGAGTAGAAAATCTATATAATTAACGAGAGGCTCTCAAGAGCTGTATCGCTCACCTGGGTCATAAATGACACAATCCCAAGTTCAAGGGTCTCATTTTCAAGTTTGTTGATAGACATTGATGTTATATGATCCAAAATTAAGCTATGTTTCCCATTGGCAGCTATTTTTGATAGGGCGTAGACCCACTTTCACCTTTTTTGAAGAATACCTAAGGATCATTTTGCCTCACTTTGGTTCCAATTGGCCTAGTATTTTCAGAGATCTTTGAATGATTTCCCATGGTGTCCAAGGTTAAACAATGTTCCCTACTGACTGTCATCTTGGATGCTATGCGTACATGCCGGACACATTTTATGAAGGGGGCCAAGTAAGGACCATTGTGATCAAGTATGATTCCAATTGGCCATCTACTTTTAGAGGAGAAGATCTTTGAATATGTTTCCCTATAGGGTCCAATGTTAAACCACGTTAACCACTGGCGGCCATTTTGGATATGATGTGGACTTGCCTAACACATGTTTTCAAAAGGGACCATTGTGACTATGTTTGGTTCCAATTGGCCCAGTATTTTCAGAGAAGATTTTTGAAATATTGTCCAATTTTCGACAAAGTTCCTCGCTGGCGGCCATCTTGGATGAAGTGCAGACTTGCAGTACACAATTTTTAAACCGGACCACCAAGGACTATTGTGACCAAGTTTGGTTCCAATTGCCACAGTGGGTTCAGGGAAGATCTTTGAATGCTTTTCCATAGGGCCCAATGTTAAATCCACGTTCCCCGCTGGCGGCCATCTTGGATATGAAACGAACTTGCCAGACATTTTTTTAAAAGGGGCCACCTAAGGACAATTTTGACCAAGTTTGCTTCCAGTTGGCCTTGTAGTTTTAGAGGAGAAGATCTTTGAATATGGGTCCATTTTTCGACAAAAGTCCGACTGGCGGCTATCTTGGATGGCGTGTTGACTTGCAGGATACATCTTTAAAGGGATCATCTAAGGACTACTGTGACCAAATTTGGTTCCAATTGGCCCAGTGGTTTCAGAGAAGAAAATGTTTGAGTGAAAAATTTACGACAGACAGACCATGGACACAGTGATGACAAACACTCTCCATGGCATAGCCAGGTCACTCATACAGTCAAAGTTTTCTATGAAACCAAGATACTGTTTAAAAAATTATCTAGTAAAGATATTTGAATGGTAAGCAATCAGTATGACACAATATACATTTATATACAAAAATTATTAAGATGTGAAATAAGGTAAGGTTATGGAAGTATTTTTGCAACAAATTGTAAAAAATTTGTACCAAAACACCTTTTTTGATCTTGATTATAAAACAAATAATTGTTTTTAATAAAGTGATAGCAGGGAATTTCTCTAAAACTTAAAAGAGAAAAGTAAACATAAGAAGATTTGAAAACAGAATTTAAAGGGAAATAACCCATAAACCATATGGCATTGAAAAACAAAATTTTTGGTGAAAAACAGTCAATTATTTCTACACAGGCATTAGGATTTTCATCAAATTTCAGAGTATGTAGATCTTGATATGCTAAACATTTTTCCAATAACACTTCACCTCTATTTGTTACAGTTTTTGAAATAAAAAATAAAAATGCATAAATCTTGAAAATTTTACAGAAAAAGGGCTGTAACTCTGAGACGGGTTTTCCGGTTTTCTTCAAAATTGCAGGGCAGATAGATCTCGGCATTTTAAACAATTTTACCTCATGTCAGATTTTTTATTTCTGCAACGGTTTTTGCGTTATTTGCAAAAAACAGCAATTTACCCATCTTCTATTTTAAGTGACAGCGGCCATGTTGTTTGGTCATTGGACTAACTGAACACATTTTTCAAACTACATACCCTGGTGATAACCCAGTGGTTTCAAAGGAGGAGATTTTTGAAAAAAAGTTTACGACGGGCGGACGACGGACGCCAAGTGATGGCATAAGCTCACCCTAGCATAGCCAGGTGAGCAAAGAAAAAAAAACAACATAGCTAATCGACCGTAGTGAATATCAATGAAAGTGTCACTCGCGTCGATCAGCGCAGTGGATTAAACTTGTAACAAGTTCCGCAACTCGTTTAATCTTCTGCGTTGTATTTATATTCACGACGGTCAGTTAGTTATATACTATAATTATTCATCTGAATATCTCAGAGATTCCATATAATTGGAATCAATATTTTGACAAAAATCGAAAACTAAGAAATAAAATCAGTTCAATCCAAATTTGACAGTTAGTAAATTGAACAGAGGTCTAAAAATATTTTTTTTCTTTACAAAGTGTTAAGTAGTCAGTTGCCAGCACTGGGACTCGTAGGAGAAGAATTTCAATAGGGTAATTAGTCCTATTGTACGTGTACCTAAATTAAGTACAGCAATGTTACGTCTTAAATTTAGTATAAAAACTTAATTACTAGTTTTTATCAATACATTCGTTCAGTAATAGTTATTACAAGAGGACGAGGTGTGCCTGTATAAGGTCACCCCGACGTCCGAAGGGGTGAGCTCATACAGACACACCAACGTCTGAGTGTGATAACTAATTTACATCCCAGGTAATATATTAAACGAGAAAAAAAACCGATAAACATCCTTGAAAATTATTTTCATGCTTATAATCTCATAGAATAAACATATTATTCTATAATAATAATATATATCCTTCCTGTGCCCAACAACGATTCTTTATATACGATTTTTAACGCGGTAGTTCCAACGAGTTCGTGGTGTAATAGGCAAGGTAGATGTCTAGCTAATAAAAAAAGGTAGATATCTAGTCAAGGAGACGACCCTGGTTCGAATCCCACTATGGACAATGCTATTTTTCAAGGTTTTAAAATCTTTACCTTTAAAAGTTTTATGGGAAGTAAACATAAAATTTTACTTAGTCAAGAAAACTGAACAGTTCTCAAAGTCTGATTGACAAAAATAAAAAAAAACAAACAAAAAAACATCCTTTGTTCTAACTGGGGTGATATCACTGGGGCGATCCGACTCAGATCACCCTCTGCTAGAACAAAGGAAATGGGATGCATATGTAAGTAAGATTACATGGATATACATGAACCTTTCTTTTATCAACTGGGCAAGATTTCATGACTTTTGTTTTATAAAAAAATATATCTAATGAAAACGAACTCCATTTAAAGTAAGCAGTTTTTGCTTGATATTTAATAGGGAAGACATGATGTATAAATTATGCATCTCTAAATTTATGTCTGAATACATCTAAATATATAAGTTTAGAACAGGAACTCTCTCTAACCATGAAAAAAATATATGAGTTGAGTTTTGTTGACACGAATGTAAGCCTTTTTGGGCATTACCCGAAATTGCTTTGTTAGCTACAAAAGTGATATTATTTACAGTTACCCAAGAACGAGTTTCTCGTCTCGTCAAAATCCACAGCCACGGGGGTCTATGAACATCTTTAATCGTAAGTGTAATTTTTCAGTTATATATTCAAATCAAGCAGAGATATACAAGCCACTGAAATAATCATAAAACGTCCAAGATCTTGTGATTTACGGTAAACTAACAATTAAATTAAATCAACACAATCAAAGATTTCTCACAATTGCTGAATATGGTAATATGATTCAGGAAGAACGGTGGCGATTCCCACACTAGAGTCCCCCTTTAATGAAATTAAACGTATGAACAATAACTGAAACTCCTGTCTGTAACTTGACCGTTTAACTCATTACTTCCCTTTCAATTTTTATGCTTGTATATCTTTCGGTTTATTTCATCATATTTCAAAATCCCCATATTCAATTACCTAAAACTTCTTTTTCATTACAGCTTGGTTGATACCTCTGCTGGTAGACTGTTAGTCCTCCGGGTATCACAAATCCAGTCATTTGAAAATTTACAGACATATTTAATATCTCCAACGTGCAATGGTTTAGGTTTTTCATTTAAATCCTAATTGTTTTTTCCCTTTTTATCAAATTTAACATGGTCTTCCAATATTTGGATTTAATCGACATAAAAAGAAACAAAAATTGTCAAACTGGATAATATACAGTTATCTCCTAATTGTGTTTTTTTACAATTTGAAACAAAAAAGTATGTTTACATGAAAATGAAAAATATATCAGCTATTGTCTTATTCGAAGTGACATTTGACCGAAAAAGAGCATTTCTTGTTACATATATGTTTTGTCGTCCATAAAAAAAACAACAAAAAACTATTGATATTCAATTCTTTCAGTTTATAGTTATATATACAATCAGAACACGTAACAATAATAATGATATGAATATTAAAATCTTTGTCCTATGCGTATTATTTTGAACGAGCTCTACTGTTCAACAAGGCAGTCTTATATGATGTTTTTCTATGCCTATTACAGAACTATCGAAACATCTACTGCCTAGTGTTTGATGCATGTCATCCTAGTGGCAATTTCTGTACAGCATAAGTTTCTTACTATAACTAAGGGTCATGTCGTCATTATCCTGACATTTACCAGTGCTTAGTTAAAAATCTGATGTCACTCATAAAGACTGTTACTTCGTGTAATTGATGTATAGGACATGAAGTGTTTTGTAGATTTTATGCCTGTTACAGCCAATGCTGCAAATGGCTTTGATCAAATATTCTCTTACTATTTTATTATCCCGAATAGGCCATGGGCTGAAATCACTTTCCGTGCATCCCCCCACTTCCCATCTAGACCGGTTTTTTTTCAGTCCTCCTATATCTCCTCTTCAAAATAAAGCATGTTAACACGAACATAACCTGCACGCAAAGACAGTACAGGGCCACTTTTATAGTACACCGCGAAAAATTCTTGTATTTTCGTTTTAACCTAAATTTCATCTTTTAAGCTCCATATTTATTCAATGATAGGTAATATGTAGTGAATTTGGTACCAAATTAACGCTAATTTAATATCCTTTACAATGAACTCAAGTTTGGACACTTTACGCCATTTTTATGATCTGGGGATACAAAAAATGTACCCCTCCCCCTATAGCGAAAATGACAATTTAAGGCTGTCAATTCCTTTCAGATAAACAACCCTCGTCATTTGATCTAGTTTTTATGCCTAACTTATCTCTTGTGATACAATGTTGGAAAAAACCATTAATGTCCACAAAATTTTGATTTTCGGTATAAAATTCTTGAAAAATGGGAATTTTCGGAATTTTAGATTTTTTCACAATTTCGACTTTCTCACTTTATGGTTGTAAAATTCTGAATATATATTTAATAATTGCCGAGATAATAATGATTTATGGGATGTAAGCAACAAATCGTGTGCAAAATTTTTAGTTTCAGACATCTTATAGGCTCAGAAATGTCAAAATTAGCACCCCTCCCCCTAAAAATTAAGGGAAAATATGAAATATTTAGGCTGTAAATGATTAAACAATAATGTTTTATTGGAATTCTAGTGTGTATTTCACTAAAACTGACATGCAGAAGATCATTTAAGTAGATTTAAACTTTTTAAGAGGTCTCTTTTTTATTCTTCTGCTCGAAATTGTATGCAAAAAGGGAATTTTCCGTTTTTCAGAATTTCTGCTGTTTTGACTTTGAGATGCAAATACTTCATGAAATTGATATATAACTTGAAAATGTTGATTAGATATCCTTTCATTATATCTAAGCCATAAGAAAACATGTTTTTAAGCATTTTTCGAATAACTACAGTCTCATAAATTACAAACGTATAACCCCTTACCACAAATATTCAACACAATTTATTTCATTTTATTCAGCTTGAAAAGCTTAAACATTGTATAAAGGCCCAATAACATATCATTACATAGAGACTCCCATATATCACAAATAAGAACATGTGTGTGGTTTATGGGCAGTTATACAACAATTAAACTTTGAATTTTGTAAAATTCGGAAATGCTGAAAAATCCCATTTTCCACGAAAAGCGCCCAAAATAGACAATTTTACCCATATTTTGGCGTTAAAATTGCATATTGCGATATATTAAATGCATTTTTTAAAAGAAAGTAAAACATTAATATGTTTTGTTCATATAAATGTACAGACATACATATTCTGTGGAATTTTTAAGCATCATTTTCCTGGGGTAGGGGTACAATTTTCGGGATTAAGAGTCCATTGAACACTCCTTGTTCTTCTAAACATTGTTTTTGTATAGCTTATTCTTCTGAACATTGTTTTTATATAGCTTATATATCGATTAGAACAATGAATTGGCATATCTGCATGTAAATCCCCCAGATTTGCCACATATAGCTATTTAAAAGTGAATTTCGGACAAATCCGAAATGCTGAAAATTCCCATTTTTCATCAGTTCTGTACAAAATATTGAGTTTAAGCTGACAAGTGAGACTTAAAATGAAAAATCTTGATAGAAATTATGCAACATTGTTATAGTATTCAATGCAGATTTTGTGTGTTTTGGTTATTTTTATGCGAATATAGTAAAAAAATGACTATCATAGGGAAATTTTTTTGGGGCAGGGGTAGGTTTTTCGGTATTTAGAGTCACATTAAACACTCTTTGTTTTTCTAAACAGTGTTTTAAGACAACTAATGTTTCGCTTAGAACAATTAAATGGCATAGTTGCAGATGAATCATCCATAAATTGCGATTTAACAATGAACTTCGGAGAAATCTGATGTGTTGAAAATTCCCATTTTTCATCAGTTTCGGCCAAATATTGAGTTTAAGTCAACAAATGACTGTAAAAATACCGAATCATGATGTAATTCATGCAGCATTGTAATATATAACACACATTTTGCGTGTTGTAGTTATTTTTATGCGCTCTTAGACAAAAAATTGACAATTTTAGGGAAAATTTGTTGGGGTAGGGGTAAGATTCTCTGTATTCAGAGACATATTAAACACCCCTTGATATTCTAAACACTGTTTTAAGATACCTCATGTATTGCCAAGAACAATTAATTCGCATATCTGCAGATATATCATCCTTATTTGCCATATCTAACTTGTTAACAGTGAACTTTGGCCAAATCTGAAATATTGAAAAATCCAATTTTTCATCAATTTCGGGCAAAATATTGAGTTTATGTCAACAAATGGCTGTTAAAATACCAAATCATAATGTAATTCATGCAATACTGTTATATTCAACACACATTTAGCGTGTTTGAGTTAATTTGTTGCGAACATAGACAAAAAATTGACAATTTGAAGGAAAATTTGTTGTGGTAGGGGTAAGATTTTCGGTATTTTGAGTCACATTAAACACTTATTGTTTTTCTTACTAATGTTTTCAGACAACTAATGTATCGCTCAGAACAACTAATTGGCATATCTGCAGATATATCCTCCAGATCTGCCATATATAACGGGTTAACAGTGAATTTTGGACAAATCTGAAATGTTGAAAAATCCCATTTTTCATCAATTTCGGGCACAATATTAAGTTTAAATCAATAAATGGCTGTTAAATTACCAAATCGCGATGTAACTTATGCAACATTGTCATATTCAACACAAATTTCGCGTGTTTGAGTTAATTTGTTGCGAACATAGACAAAAAAATGACAATTTGAAGGAAAATTTGTTGGGGTAGGGGTAAGATTTTCGGTATTTTGAGTCACATCAAACACTTCTTGTTTTTCTTAACAATGTTTTCAGACAACAAATGTATCGCTTAGAACAATTAATTGGCATATCTGCTGATATATCCTCCAGATTTGGCATATGTAACGATTTAACAGTGAAATTTGGGCAAATCTGAAATCTTGAAAATTCCCATTTTTCATCAATTTTAGACAAAATGCTAAGTTTAAGTCAACAAATGGCTGTTAAAATACGAAATCATGGTATAATTTAAGAAACATTGTCATATACAACACACATTTTGCGTGTTCTGGTTAATTTTATGCTTACATAGACAAAAAAAAAATGAAAATTTTACAGTAAATTTGTTGGGGTAGGGGTAAGTTTTTTTAATTATGATGTCTATATTACATAAGAATGACCATTATTTGAAATAGTTGTAAAGCCCATATAATAAGCTTTCATCTGATGCCTACTTTAAATGATATTTGTTTACTAAAAAGTAATATTGGGCAAAAGAATGCAAAAACTTAGTCAAAATCGAAAATATTCAAGGATCCATTAATTTGGTCTATTTGAAAATAAAACTTTGGTCATTAAGAATATGTTAACAGTATGTTAACATGTTTTGTATTCATGAAAATAGATTGAAAAATTAAAAACAATGTTCAGAATTCGGAATCGAGATGCACTTCGGGTTCTTTAGACCATCAAACTTACGCAATTTCAATGAAAATATCTAAATTTTCCTCAATATTCAATAGGGGTAGGGGTACGTTTAATGGCGCTATGGAAGGTATTTGGCATAGAAATTGTAAAAATTTGGGTTCTTTGTATAGCTTATACAATAAGCAATAATTTGATGCATCCTTTTTATAACTAAAAAGCATTTGGTCATTTTGAAGCAACTGAAAGAAAAACTTGAACGAAAAACGAAATTTTCCTAAATTTCGGTAGGTGGGTCTAAAAATGGGCCCTATTCCACCAGTGCGTGCAGGTTATGCTCGTGTTAACATGTTTTATTCTGACGAGGGTTTGTATGCAGACTTAAAAAAATGGGTGGGGATGGGAAGTGGGGGGGGGTGTGTGCACGGGGGGTTATTCCAGCCCATGGACTAGAAGTGTTCATTATAAATAAATTTAACACATTATAACCAGGCCTAAGGGGATAAAGGGTAGATTGATTGATAATTACATTCCTGAAGTTTATGTGGGTCAACTCAAGATTTAATAATTCTAGCATCAACCAATCATCTTATCTCAGTATGGCTTTTTTCCGGTAGAAACTTTCTGTATTTTTGTAAAATGTTTTTTTGGCACATCAGTAATGAAAGACCCTGAACTAACATGCTTACCTTAATAAAACTCCATGTATTGCTATCAAGGGAGGCAACACGCCTTTCCACTAAACAATCATATCACGAAATTTCAATCGAGTCTGCGATCGTTTTCGTCATAGGGTCTGTAAGTCTCGTTTCATTTTGGAACTTCCGGGACCAAAACTTGTACCCGGAAGTTGCATTTTAAACAAAAACATATGACGTTTAAAGCAGAAAATTTGAACGTCATAATCCTGCAACGTCATATTTCGGCGGGAAACGTTTTCAAACTGACATTTTATCGTGATTTCTCGGTGTCACATGACGAGACTTACAGACCCTATTCGCTTTTTATTATCATGATTTTCAAACAACTATCAATTCATTTAATAGGAATGATATATCTAACTATGACATATTGACGTTGAATCAATAAAAAACAATAAGGTCTCAAATATCTAAACTAGCATGTTTAAATGATCAGATAGGTTGTAGGGTCGTCTTTTGATAGCAATGTTGAATAAGGTCGAAAATACTTTTTCAAGGGGTCACTAAAGGATCAATCCTGACAAATTTGCTTTTTGAATATATAACATCCAATGTTTTACTATGTACACCTCTACCGGCCATTTTGGGTATGTTCATATATACAAAAATACAAAGTTTTGAGAATTATTAAAGGACTTTCGCCATGAAATTTCATTAAACTTTCCCACTGCTTTGCAAAGAGAAGATCTTTAAACGAGAATCAGAGGTGATCGACAGTGTCCAGCAATACCCCCGATATCACCACAATAGATCTTGCTCAAATATGTAGGATTCTTTTCTACTGTTACCGCTGTCCTTTGTTGCTGCATGTAGTTTTATAAATCAGAAAGAACTGCTTCGATTCCCACGTGAGGTGACTATACCAATGTATAGACGAATGTCCAACAGTTATTCTCTTTTACTTTTTTCGGTTTATTGCATTAGGTTTCAAATTTTCCAAACGAACTTATTTTTGATAAAATGTCATTATTTTTTAATCTTGAAGAAATATTCCAGTATATATTACTCTTTATAGAAAGCACGCTATATATGTGGACATGTGTGGAGTTGGTAAAACAATTCCCCGTGGTAGTGATGTATGCTCTTTATTTTTCTTAGATATGGTGTACTTGTACATGAGATAATATCTCATGTGTACACTTTGTTCAATTACTATTATCTAAATTGATGTAAATTCTAAAACTCAAGGATAAACTCCCTCCATCGTAGTTTTTTCCTTTGTTATATTTGATATTACTGATTATTCGGATTTCGTTTGGTTTTATGCATTTAATATCCTTTTTTTTTAAATTAAGGATTTCCTTTGTTTGGGTTCTAGTGCTGCTGATGAGGAATAAATTTCCGAAATGGCCATACAGCTCATTAAAATTAATGCAGTTGGAGTTGACATATGTGTTATTGTCTCATGTTCATTTACTCCATATCCTTTCGTAAAATATTTAATACAGGAGTTTGTCTTTTATTGCAGTGTGGAGTTGGTAAAACAATTCCCCGTGGTAGAGATGTATGCTCTTTATTTTTCTTAGATATGGTGTACTTGTACATGAGATAATATCTCATGTGTACACTTTGTTCAATTACTATTATCTAAATTTATGTAAATTCTAAAACCCAAGGATAAACTCCCTCCATCGTAGTTTTTTCCTTTGCTATATTTGATATTACTGATTATTCGGATTTCGTTTGGTTTTATGCATTTAATATCCTTTTTTTTTAAATTAAGATTTCCTTTGTTTGGGTTCTAGTGCTGCTGATGAGGAATAAATTTCCGAAATGGCCATACAGCTCATTAAAATTAATGCAGTTGGAGTTGACATATGTGTTATTGTCTCGTGTTCATTTACTCCATATCCTTTCGTAAAATATGTAACGAAGTTGCTGTTTTCAAAATTGTCATTACTTGAACAAGATTTTAGGATCGCACCAAAAGAAATATGTGAGAATGATTTAAAAAAAACATATGATGCAAATGTAATTTTCTTTCTTCTGTTCAACTTCAATATTAAGTAAGGTATATACAAAATCAAATATGCTCTGCTTGCGTTTTACTTAAATACATGCTATTATTCAACTGAGCGTCTTCGATTTTCCAAATAATTGCAATTTTACAAATAAGTTCAATCCAGATATGTTTTGATAAATTAATTAAGAACACTTCTAAAAATATAATTTTAGTAACAGTAAAAAGTTTTCAATAAGCAGATGCTAGCACTGGAAATTGTAGGAGTACAATTAAAACAGGTAAATAGTAACTGTTCTATTGTACGTGTACCTATATAAAGAACAATAAACTGTCATGTTGCGTTTTATTTTTATTTCAATAAACCGAGTTCTTTTTTTGTCAAAAAAGCTTCAATTGCCTTATATACTCTTGGTCATAAGTATGGAATATTTTTTGTTAGAATGCCTGAGATATTTAAGGCTGATTGTTTTCAAAAATTAAAATCATCTTTTAAACATCTCTGAAATTATCACTTAAATAATCCTTTCACACGATTGGCATCAAAAATTGCACTTTTGGGGAAATATTTGTAGCCCAATATTTGATTTGAAAAATGTCCTTTTTCCACCAAAAAGTGGGTTTCAGAACAGGTTGAAGGAGTGGTCTGAAAGATTCCTTGAATCAGGGTCTTTCGTAGTTCACAGTTAGAAAAACAAGGTTTAAAGCAAAATGTTATACTTTCGAGGTGCTATCGTTGTTTACGTTTGTCTTTTGTATTTTTATTGTGGTTTTTTTTTTCTTGTGCAGTTCCTATTTACTTTGTGGCATGTGGCTATGTTTTTCGGCCATTGTAGGTGTTTCCTGTTATCTTTTTTATTCTATTTTTCATCCACACCTTTTTGTGCATTATGCTTCAAAACTTCAAATCTTGGCTCAGAAAATACGAATATAAATGCACCATATCAATGACCAAGAGTATATAAAAATTTGCTAATTTAGTCCTCTGTTTCACCAACTGCAAAAAAATGTCATCCATTTACTATGAACATTTTAAACGATGCTCATGTTAGCAATACAATTGCTGCTGATGGATTATTGTTGACCTAATGTAATATTGTATCTGTTTATTAGTTTGTTTTTAGATATATTTAAATATAAAGTACTAAGATGAGAAGTTTAGATGCCAAAAAAATGGGAGGCTAAGATACAAAATAATTCTTAGCGATAAGTTCTGTCGTAAAATACAAGCCTTATGAAGTCATAACTTTGAATTGCATAGTTGACAGATTAAACATCTTGTCCCAAAGAATATTTTACTTCCACTAGCCTAAAAGAAGGTACATTTTACTCGCGCACTCTCTTTCTCTCTCCGTAAAAATATAAAAGTAAAAAAGACATCCCCCCAAAAAAAAACAACAACAACAACAAAAAACAAAAAAAAAAAAAAAAAAAAAAGAAAAAAAAAGAAAACAAACAAAATAACAAAATAAAACTGAAAAAAAACTATATATGTTATGATTAATTTAATAAATTGCAACAGAATAGGAACACCTACAATTTATGAAAGTTTCAGTGAGTGGCCACAATTCATTAGGACATGAACAGCAGACAAAAGGCAAACATTAATACCGATAGGAAATAGGGATAGCCCCATTCGTCAGCTTTACGGTTGAATCTTTTTATTGCACCCAAACCTACCTTTCCTCCCTCCTGTTTCCCTTTAGCACATTATTCGAAAACATAATATCCTATACAGTTAGACGAGTAACTTCTAGACCACTATCGTCACCAGAAAAGAAAAATAAGAAGACGAAATCATCCCTTCCATAATAAATTTCAGTTTATTATTTTAACAAAGTCGATTATGATAGTTATATTCAAAAAAGGGCGATATTTGGGGTCACTGTTTGCTTTACTCAGATGTTGACATAATCTTAATACTGGGAAATTGTAATGGTAAGATAATCGTTAATATATTCGCTGTTATCATTGAAAATTGGTGCATGGTTTTGACTGTCATTCATGGTACCATTTTGCAGTTTGTTATGAATTCCTGCAGGTGAACTGTAGATCTTTTGTAGTTGGCAGATTTGTTTCGTTTCATAAAAGGCAAAAGCACAACTCATTTAAAAACAAAGGCAAACCTTGATTGGCAGTCAGATCGTGTCAATGCAACAGTCACTTCAAGCATATCTTATTTTGCTGCTGAATTGCAACCGGACAATACTACAATAGAAGGAGAGGATTGGCGCGCCATACAAACAGTTTAAACCACCATTTGTTACCAAAAATACTTTTACCAAGTGAGGACCATTGCAGTTGACAATTTATCCAGTGGTTTTCCACCTGATTTTCTATTCGTGTTCTGCATCCCTTTTCACAAAACATCTTACGATAAATTTTAATCGTAAGTCAATATGAAATGTTAAAGACTTACGACTATTTTTTATCGTAAGATTTTTTGTGAAAAGGGCTGCAGGACTTACGCTCTTAAGACTTCTGTTCGATATTTTTGTTATCACCTCCTCTGGAACCAAGGTTCATTAAAAATGTCAAGACAAGAACTTTTTGCTTTGTAACGAAATTATACCCCATAATTTTAGTTTTTTTTCCTTTTTGGAGAGGAGAAATCTAGAAACAATACAACAGAAAAAGAATTACAGTTCTTTTAAATCGACCAAAAACGAGTGACTTTTGATTTGTAAATACTTCATTGAAAACAGTGGTAGACAAATGTTGAGTGCCTTAGTACTTATGAAACAGGAATTCATTAGATAAATCAATTTGAATGTCGACGTCAAAGACTACGGAATATAAATATATATATATATATATATTTCAACAGCAAGACAGAAAAGAATAAAGGTACTCCAGAAGCTTTTGGATTGAAAGGAAAATTCGGTTTTCCAAGAATCATTTACATGATCTTTCAAAAATATCATTATATAGTAATTTGTTTCAATCGGATGCCACTCATGTCATTATAAAGCAATTTGTTAAAATCATATGTCAGCCATAAAGACATCTGCAATATTAAAATGATATACCATATGGTAGGAATACTTCCTGTTTGAGTCAATAATCTCTTTCGATGAGTATGCCCTTTTAAATGAATTCATAATCGGTTATATAGTAAATGAAAAATTGTTGTTTCTATATAAATTGTCATGAACTGTCCATTATTAATATTACAACATACCCAACATGATATATTAATAGTGCATAATACAATTTGTAGTACAATAAAGACTTATTACTTGTCATTTACCTCTAATTTGTTAAATTCCCTGATATATGTGCTTGTGACTTTAGTACAAGTTCACATTGTAGAATTGGTGACAATTGTGGAATGATAATGTAAGCATTTAAATCATCTGTAATTACAAAAAAATATAAAATTACAACTGTTTCATCGACGCACATAGAGGGAAGAATGCTTCAAAATCTATGGAAGACATCTTACAAATTTGAGTTTTGAGTGGGGTTTGTCGATATAGTAGGCCAACCAGCTAATAAGTAGTTAGAGTGTAGTTTATAATCTTAAAATAGTTTAAACGGCTGGTTTTGAATACGTTTAGTAAAACATACTTTCAGTGAACACTTTGGTTAGCATTAGGTATACAAAATAAATATTTTGAAATTCGGGAAAACAAGAAGTCGTTCTACAAAACTAGAATTTTGGTTTCAGAAATTGAATTTGTTAATCCAATTTTTAGTGTAGCATTATTTAAAGGGTAAGCCGCTTAATTGAGAATTGCGGGCCTTGAATGGATGTTAATCAATGAATTTAGTTCGTGAACGGTTCTATTACTAGTTTGTGAACGCCGCTTCCATTGAAATTGGACAGTGTAAGTCACAAATTTTAATTTTGTACCTACCAAAATTAGAATGATTTAAATAGGTCGCATCGTAGTTCTGTAAAGAATTAATTTGAAATTAGTATTCTGCAAACTACAGTTTCCCTCAACTATAAACGAAACATAGTTGTATCTTATAGAAAAATATATTTTACATTATATTCAATTTTCAAAGTAAAGACCAAAAAACATATCCAATAAAAAATCACAAATTATTCAAAAGAAATAACACAAACCTTTGCGTTATAACGCAAACTTTTGCGAAATAACGCAAACATTTGCGTTAACGCAAACATTTGCAAAATAACGCAAACATTTGCGTTATAACGCAAATTATTAAAAAAAAGTTTGTGTGGCGCTAATACGCTTCCGTATGAACGATCATGGTAATAAAAAAGATAAAACATTTCTTGAACGATTTGATAAACATCATGAGAAATGCGTGTGTTTTGTGCGAGAAGAAATATAAACCAAAAATGTCTTAAGAGACACCAGGAAACCCAAACTGACCAGCATCATATTCATCTCTGCGCTAAATTCCACAAAAAAGTCATTTAGAACTCAACTGTGCAGAACTTAATCTAGCTGCACTTTATACCTATGCACGCTAAATTTGAAAGCAAAACAGAGCTGTTTAGGCATATTTTAAGGAATACAGTTTATCTGCATTCAAAATTTAACTTTTGATTGATACATATTACCTTGTGTGTCGTGCATATTTTCATGGATAAGATAAACATAGCAATGCAACGATGACACTGGCATCAATCGGATTACCCCCGCCACCCCCCAGATTCCTTGTAATTTAAAAATATTTTGATGTATGAAATTAAAGAATCTTTTCATAGTGGAAGACAAGTGCTGATTGGTGCTGTATTCATGAAAAAGGAATTCATCAGTTAAATATGCATGACGACCATTTAGGTATCGATAAGATTGATTGATTGATCGATATGGGGTTTAACGTCACTTTTAGCAGTATTTCAGCAATTTCATGACGGTCAGTTTTAGTGGTGGAGGAAGTCGGAGTGCCCGGTCAGAACCACCGACCTTGGGCAGGTAACTGGAATACCTTATCACTTACGATTGTAAGTCGAGTGCACCCTTTTTTATGTTCAAAACGGGGCGCCAACTCACACCGCAATAGTGGTAGACTACATTGGTTGTATAGGTAGTAGAACTACCTTAACCACTCGGTCACCCGGGCCTGTATCGATAAGAAGACTATAGCAGATATATATACTTTTCATAAACAATGAAGAAGGAAGACGTACTGAAGTTTGGATCCATGCGCGATTTTCCAAGAATCAGTATCTGATCTATCAAAATATTATGATAAAGTATTTAGCTTGAATCGGACGGCACTCATATAATTATAAAGCAATTTGTTTAAATCACATGTCAGTCATAAAGGCGTTTGCAATATTGATATACAAATACCATGTGGTAGCAATACTTCCTGTTTGAGTTAATCAGTAATGCCTTTTTAAAGTGAATTCTCATACAGTTACGTCGTACATGAAAAATTGTTGATTTTATACAAATTGTCATGAACTGTCCATTATCAATATTTCAGTATGTCCAACATGATAAATTAATAGTATATAAACCAATTTGTACTATAATTTCTAATTTGTAACACTGTTCGACTTAAGCACTTATGAACTTTTGGAGAAGTTCACATTGTTCAATTGGCGACAATAGTGGGTTGCAAATGTATGACAGTGATTGTAAGAACACTTTGCGAGTAAATTTTACTTTTGTTGACAACCTCGCATTTATAGATAAGTTTATTGAATGTAATATAATTAGCAATGGATAACGCTCAAACCGGTGCTAAGGGCCACGTTGAACTCATTATAAGGAATAGTAAAGCTCGTTCTTAAAAGTCTCGTTGTGACTTTAAGATGAAGAACAACAATTTGATCGTAGTGCATTTCTTTGATTTACCATGTATTTATAGAGGCTTTGTCTCAGGTATGTTTACTCCATATCCCTTTATTGCGAAATATAATTTAAAGCACTATATTTAATAACATACAAAGTGAAAAAAAATGTTTCAAAGCTAAAGAACACATCTACTGGAGAATTTCAATCAAAGATACTGCTATCATTTTTGTGGGTTTTAGACGGAATCAACGTTACAGTAGGTGAACGAGTTAATGAAATAATGAAAATATAGTTACATATGTAATAGTCTTATACGTTTTCTAGTTTAGTAATACAATTTCATGTTAACATTTTGGTTAATATTATATCAAAATATGTAAATTGCCCTTTGTAATTACATGTAGCTGTTTGCGAGTCACGTCATTTCTAGATATCAGATGTTTATATCTTCTGTAAAACGTCTTAAAAGTATTTAATAATTTATGAAATCTGTAACCTTGTTGTAAAAGTTTGGATGTGAGAGTAAGGTTACGGTCATTTAAATCGTCAAGGGTGGAACAAACGCGAGCGAATCGTACAAGTTGTGATATATACACCCCGAAGGATGGAGCAAGGGGAACGTCGCTGTCAAGAAAGGAGAAATTAGTCATAGGAAACTAAAAGACTTCTCTATCACAACTTGCATAAAAATCGTTTCTGTGGGCATTTGTTTTGATTTCAGAAAGTTATTGAAGAAACATAGTTATTAAAAATATTTATTTATTTATATTCAGCCCTTTTACTTTCATCCCTTCAGAAATTCTATAAAAGTCACCAGGACATCAGAAATAGTAATGCTATGTTTGTTTCACAAATGAGAACAGTTATTTTCAACTAGATTCATGTCTTTTTCCGGTTTTGGCATTACCGATTTTTATCTTTTCTTGGTAGTGTAACGGCTGCTAAATACAGAGCAATACAAGTGTACCCTTCCGGAGCACTTGTTTTCAATCCTTTTTAGAGTTCAAACTGTTTGTGCTTTAGTTTTGTGATGTTCGTATGTTTTGTGAGTGTGTAGTGTTTTCAGACTTCTGTTATCTGGTATTTTCGTTTTTGCCTTGTCTCTGGACTTTGATTTATCCTGGGCTCTGTTCCTTCGGTATTCTACTGCCGTTGTTTATTATGATCAATAAATTCTTGTGATCCTAGTTTTGGTTTTTCTAAAAAAAAATTAAGCATGAAGTTTTAAATAAAACTTATTGTTATCCTTGCAAGAATCGGTGTTTAGTTTTACGTCACTCATAAATATTGTAACAGCGTTGAATAAAATTATACGACATGAGATGTTTTGTAGAATTTATGCCGGTTACAGCCAATAATGCAAATGGCTTTGATCAAATATTCTCTTGCTATTTTATTTGTCCATTATAAATATTTCAACACATTAAAAACTAGGTCCTCGGGGATATCGAGAATAGAGATTGATATTGACATTCCGGAAGTTATATCTTCGATTATGAGTTGGTTGATCCAAGACGGCGACTATTTAATTTTTTCCAGTATCAATGGTCTAATCTAAATTTGGCCTGTTTCGTGTGACAAATTGTGTATTTTTACCAACGTTATTTCACGTGACCAAAAAAAATCTTTACGCTGAGAAAACACCTTGCTTTGCTCTCTACGGAAGCAATGTGATAAACGCAATATTGGTACAATACGTTTCTTTGCACTATATCATCTATCTCAACAAATCGTCACTATTAGTAATAATAATTTTCAAAGCAACTGTCAATTCATTTAAAAGTCATACTATGTTTCACAAAAAGATAAATTCAAATTATTTGAATGAAAAAAGATGGTTTTATATATCTGGACTAGCTAATTAAGAGAAAAATATATAATAGGGTCCTATGTAAAGTATTGCTGACCACCTACGGTGATCTTAAATGAGATATGAATATTGTCAACATAATTTGTGAAAGAGGTTTTAGTGACAAAGTATATCTACAAATATAATAATGATAGGGTCTTCCTTATCTTTTTTGACAGCCATGGTCAATTATGTCACAGTTTTAAAAGGTCCCTAAAGGATCACTCCTAACAAATCGGTTTCTTCTAGATTGCACAGTAGTTTAAGATGGAAGATCCTCATAGCAACTAATGTTTACTTATGTGCACCCCTGCCAGTCATCTTGGTTGTGTTTATACAATCTTATAATATAAAGTTACAGCGAAGTAACAAAGGATTATTGCATTCAAATTTGATTAAAACTTTTCCCATTGGTTTGCGGAGCAAAATCCTTGAAGGCAAAATATAACTACAATCGGACAGTAAATGCCAGAGGTGATAGACTCAGATTGTCCAGCAATGTCCCCTGATATAACCGCAATCTAGCTTGTGAAGGGTTTTACAAAAAGTAATCTAAATCAACACAATTCAGTTTGTTGCAATGTTGATGCATTTGGTAATATAATGTAGAAAGAACTAAGTCGATTTCCACGTGCGACGCACATCTCTTTATACATGAAATATATAGACGATCTCTCAAGTCTTGGCTGTACGTGTCAGTTTTACTTCTCTTTCAATTCTAATACAAGCGCATATTTTAGTTTATTTCATCATGTTTCAAAATATCTAAATAAACTCCATTTTTATACGACCGCAAAAATTTTGCGGTCGTATTATGGTATGGCGCAGTCGTCGGCGTCGGCGTCTGTGGCCAGCATAACTTTGTTTCTAGTGGACGGATCATCTTCAAATTTCAGTATGTGGTTTCTTGGCATAATGGCAATCCCGGATTTTAATTTCGGGTTTGTGGCCCCACCCGTTTACGAAAAAAGGGCCAAAAGGGGTTAAATTAGGTGTTTTCACATATTTGACTGTAGAATCTTTATTATTTATCGGATTTTGATGGGGTTTCTTTCAGTAAACTCCTTAGAAAATTTCCAATCTGTAACATGCAACGGATTTTACGTGGTATGCACCGTTCACGAGATAAATGGGGCCCAAAAGGGGCGAATTTCAAAAATTTAATATTTTTTATTTTTAGTCCGATTTTGATGCAATTTTTTCCAAAGGATTCCTTATGAAAAATTAACACAGCGCTCTATTATTAGATTTTTGGTAACTTGTTTCCTTACCCAGCTATGAGGGGCCAAAGGGGGCCAAAATCATAAATTTACAGATAACCTTAAATTTTTATTTTTCATCGGATTTCGATGGGATTTTTTTTCTTTGGATTCCTCTTGATGTAAGCTTTCAGTAGTATGTCAACGGATTTGGCGTAGCTCTTACCGTTTCCGAGCTATGAGGGGCCAAAGGGGGCCAAATCATAAATTTACAGATAACCTAATTTTTTTAATTTTTCATCGGATTTCGATGGGATTTTTTTCTTTGGATTCCTCTTGATGTAAGCTTTCAGTAGCATGTCAACGAATTTGGCGTAGCTCTTACCGTTTCCGAGCTATACGGGGCCAAAGGGGGCAAAAATCATAAATTTACAGATAACCTATTTTTTTTATTTTTCACCAGATTTCGATGGGATTTTTTTCTTTGGATTCCTCTTGATGTAAGCTTTCAGTAATATGCCAACGGATTTGGCGTAGCTCTTACCGTTTCCGAGCTATGAGGGGCCGAAAGGGGCCAAAATCATAAATTTACAGATAATCTAAAATTTTCATTTTTCATCGGATTTCGATGGGATTTTTTTCTTTGGATCCCTCTTGATGTAAGCTTTCAGAATTATGTCAACGGATTTTGCGTAGCTCTTACCGTTTCCGAGCTATAAGGGTTCAAAGGGGCCACAACTTCAAATTTGCAGATTGCCTGAAATTTTTTTCTCATCGGATTTCGATAGGATTTTTTTCTTTGGATTCCTGTTGATACAAGCTTTCAGTAGTGTGTCAACGGATTTGGCGTAGCTCTTACCGTTTCCGTGCTATAAGGGTTCAGAGGGACCAAAACTGCAAATTTGCAGATTACCTAAAATTTTTTTTTTCATCGCATTTTGATGGGTTTTTTTCTTTGGATTCCTCTTGATATAAGCTTTCAGCAGTATGTCAATGGATTGGGCGTACCTCTAATTTTTATTTTCCCTAGTTTGTGTCCAGCTAATTACTGGGTCAATCTCCTTATTGCGTCCTTCTAATTATTGTGTCAAGCTCTTTCGTTTGTCCATACTCGCTTTAAATTAAACTGTGGACGACATGCTGCGGCGTATCATGCTGCGCTCGGCGAAGCCCTTTATTAATTAATTGTTATATTCAAGTCTACATTACCTTTTATCGAAAGTACGCTATATACAGATGGACATTTAAAGGAGTCGCTTTTCTGAAAGTTGTCATTATATGACAAATAATTTGTCATTGTAGCAAAATAAGTGTTCTGTTCATTGCTTTTTTCCTACCTCTCCAGCCTATGGAGTGTACATTTCACAGATGATTCGTTACTGTCGATTTTTTTAATAGAGCAAAAACACTGTCCCAAAAGCTGCTTAGTCAGGGATTTGTTCAGCCTTTGTTACTTTCATCCCTTCAGACATTTTATGGCCATCACCATGACATCATTGACAGATATGACGTGTCTGTGTTCCGAATTAAAACGGATATTTTCAGCTAAATTTCACGTCTTCACGGATTTGACATACATGGTTTTTACTCAACCCTGGATTGAGTCACTGACAGTATGACCGGTGCAACTAGTGGTGCAGGACATGCTTACCCTTCCGGAGCACCAAATGTCACTCTCTGTTTTCATGGGAGTTAACACTGTGAGTACCTTAGTTCTTAATGACGTCTTTTATTTCCGTGCATTGTGGCTGTCTCACGTCCTAATAATGTATAAGTCCGCTTTTTTTTTAAATTATGACATGCGCGCAATAAATAAAAAAAAACCAGAAAACACCTACAATCCCTGAAAGTTTCAGTCACAGGCTATTTCGTGAAGCCTTCTACAATATAAACAGAGAGACAAACGTACACAACAACGAGAACTGGAGTACAGGCACCAGCGTTATACTGAACCGGTTTTGGTGTCAAACCTCACATTTTTTCTACCAGGTTTACCTTTAGTACCAATAAACAAACGAATACAACCTAATATAGTTGGAAAGATAATTGCCAGACTACTGTTTTGAACAACAAAAAGATGAAGCAAAATGTAATTTTGGTCAAGAGAAGTACTTGCAGCTTATATACCAAATAAGCGCAAGGATCTTTGTCTGATGGTAAAACACGGTCGCACTACGGAAGAAAACTTACTCTCTTAATTTCCCGAGAACTTTTTTAAGAAGCATCATGAAAACTGCGGATATATATATATATATATA
>MJUU01007895.1:72516-83527 GCA_002080025.1 Modiolus philippinarum
AAATCGAAAAATGTAGGAGGAGTTCGCGTCGCATGCCACGTGTGTCAAAATGGACATCTTGGGCCTCTTGTTTGCACCAAGACCAATATCAAAAATCCGAAAGCTTATTGCGCATCTGCAGCATATATGCAACAGTTCTATAACAAAATAAAACTCTTAATCCAAAAATGTAGGAGGAGTTCGCGTCGCAAGGATTTTTGACGGACGGACGGACGGACGGACGAGGCCAACGACAATATCCCGAACTTTCATTCGAAAGTGCGGGGATAATTAAAAAAAGTTACAGTGCTCTATTTCTGCAAAAACAATACATGTATTTACATAAGTTTGTGTAATATAAATATTTATATTGTTATCCATTGCATCTCAATAACCCGAGAGTCGTTAACACGAATTTGATACAAATAGAAAGATTTTGTGGAGATCCATAGAAAAAATTTCATAATTGTGTAAATACGAGTTTTTGACAAATTTGTATGTAAAGTTTTTTAATATTCAAATATATCACATCTTCATGGATTTGACATAACAGGTTTTGACTCACTTATAGTGTGAAGGGTGTCACTAGCGTAGCAGGACATGCTTACACGTCCAGAGCACCAGATGTCACTCCAGGTTTTTATTGGAGTTCAACCTATGAGTGCCTTAGTTCTTAATGTCATCTTTTTGTTTCCGTGCATTGAAGCTGTCTCGCGTCCTTGTTTTGCATTTGTTTTTCTCTGTTGCCGTTTTTGCCAGGTCTTTTTGTGATTATCATTTCTATTGTTCCTTCGGTATTCTACTGCCGTTGTTTCTATAATCAAGTTATCGCAGTAAGTTAGGGTATGGATTTCTGCTTGGGTTGCTGTCCATTTAAATTGCATACTACCTTTACAGTGTATTTGTAAATATTATCACAAAGAAATCAAGCATCAGCTTCCCTCAGCGAAATGAAACCTTGAGTACTGACGTGTTTGTAATTCAAGAGCTCTGAACAGATTTTGTACATGTTATTGGATACCATTTTATTATACTCAAGTGACTGGCTTCATTGTGTCAAGTAATTTAATCCTTTATATAAACAACATGCAAGACGATTATTGTATATGAAGATGCCAGGATTATTTAGCAAACAAATTGGAAACAACGGCAAGTTTTCAATAACAATTTCCCCTGGTGATTTATCTTTCTCGTCTCATTAATATGTGTTTATTTAATAGTATAGTTATTATAATCTTACTTACAAAATAAAATGTATTAACAGAAGCTAGATTCAAGCGGTGTTTTCACTAAATTCAATCACGTGTTATGTGTTTTGTTCTTTCTTTGAGTTTTTGGTACTGAATACTACGAGGTCAAGCGAGAACAATTTTTCCTGTCTTAACAGTCTGAAGCCTGTTGTACGATATCAAAATTGCAATGTGACAGTTTCCACGAGTGGAGCAGTTCATTTATACCCCTTACCAGTTTCTTTATTATTGCAATGACTTTTAATTTCTGATTTATCTGTATTCCCAGGGAGTCCAACCCAATTGGTTGGCGAAGTCCTTATTTGGTTGGAGCAAAATCGTTTGGGTATGAGTTAAAGCTAATAAAAACGTTTAAATTGCTAAATATGTTATTTTTCACCCTTTTCTGTCAATATTTCTTCAAAATATGTACGATTTCGAATTAAAGCTATAGAAGAACAACATCAACGACATACATTTTGAACTAACGCGATATTTTCTAAACAGTTTTTCTTCAATAACTTTGAAATCTATAATATTTTGAACAAGTATTAAATGGGAAAGATTCGATTATAGAATAATTGCTGAAAGGGAACATTTTTATCAACAATAATGCTTTTAACAACTGAAACTGATACACAAACGATTTTGCTCCAACCAAATTAGGATTTCTCCAACCATTTAAGCTGGACCCACTGATTCCGCGTTTTGTTGAAGTAATCGTTTTCCGATGTATGTTTAAACGTGAACACGTTGACAAAAAATCTTTGGATTCTTTCTTGAATGCTATCATGAACATTGTCGATGTCCGAATTAAACAGTTTGAACAACATTTCCGCCACGACAACAAAAATAAACCCACCGTTTCTCGCATCTAAAAGAAACTTAAAGAATTAAGCAAGGAATTCGTTTTTGTCCCAGCTGATAAGGCTGCTAATAACATCATTATAGTTTGTCATAACATTATATAGAAATACTCCAAAAAGGAATTACAAATTCACATACTTTTCAATTAACCCAATTAACGGAAAATGAAATTATAAACATACATTTTCTAACGGCTACATTTTTACAGGCTAAACCTGATAGTAAAACAGTTCAACCATGTACTGGGTTCCTAAACTTTACAAAACGCCATATAAATCTAGATTCATTTTGTCATCTAGTCACTGTTCTACAACTAAAGTTACTATTATACTCATAAATACTTTGGCTGCTATTAAAAACCTGGTTATAAATTTCTGTAACAAAGTATATGAAAGCAGTGGTATCAATCATTTCTTGAGTGTAAAAAATTCATTGGAAGTTCTCGATAAATTGAATGCTTATAATGCCCCTTTTGAATCACTTGAAAGTTTTGATTTCTGTACCCTCTTTACTACCTTACCACATAATCTTATGAAGGAAAAATTCAGACGTCTTATTTAATGGGCATTCAAAAAATCCGATAGTGAATATATATGTTCTGATTCCTTTAAAACCCATTTTAGTAATACAAAACAAAAGAACTCAATTAATTGGACTTGTTTTGATATGATTTCAGCAATTATATTCATTCGTTTCGGTAACTCTATTTATCGCCAGGTCATAGGAGTTCCTATGGGTACCAATTGTGCACCACTTATAGTGGACCTCTTTTTGTACTGCTACGAATCTCAGTTCATGACCAACATCAGCAAAGATCAGTCTAAACAGCACTTAATTGAAAAGTTTAACAACACTTTCCGATGTTTGGATGACATTTTAACTTTAAATAATGACGACTTCAATACGTATCATAAGGACATCTACCCTACAGAACTTACTTTGAATAAAGCCAATTCTAATAATCATCATTGTCCGTTCTTAGACATCAATTTTAATATAACAAATGGTAAATTTGATACTAAAATTTATGATAAAAGGGACGATTTTTCTTTCCCATAGTTAATTATCCATTTCTGGATGGCGATGTTCCATTAGCGCCATCATATGGTGTTTACAAATCTCAACTTGTTCGATATGCTCGAGTATGTAACAACGTTTTGATGAACGGAATCTTGAAAAAGTATTACATCAGGGTTTTCGTTATCATAAACTAGTTAAATTTATCATCGATATAAAGACTTTGTTCATAAATACATGTACAATGCAACCTGTACACATCTATTCAAGGCTGGTATTTCACATCCCTTATTTTACGGTAATGTTTTACATAAGAGTAAAAAATACTTAAACTCGCCTAACAAACTTATTAAACCTTTAAATCGTCTAATTCATAAGAGTTATAATTACGGTATTGTCGTCAAGTCATTATGTATGGCCTTCTATGGTATAAACATTGATTTTTTCATAGGGTCTTTGCATTTTAACTAAACACATTCTAAATTTCTAAAATCAGTATTGCATGGACACGGGTTATGTATTCCGGTATATGCATGAAATCGTTATGCTAAATTCCGCACAGGAAGGGATCTTGGTGGAAGCTGTATACTGAGGGTACATAACTTAATTTGTCAGTTGGTAATGTGTCTGGATCTGGCATGTCAGTTACATTGTAACTGCTTGTAGTCTCTTGTGATTTCATGTTTATGTCCGTATATTTAGTTCTTTCAGTTTCATTTTTCACAATCGACTCCGTCCTGTTGCTAACTGAATTTTACTGGTTTTTTTTTATTTATCACATTGACTATAGGGGGAAGGTTTGGCCTAATAAAACTAGTTTAACCCCGCCGCCACAGGTTTGCGCCTGTCCTAAGTCAGGAAATTTATTAAGCCTGTGTCTTGTCCGTTTTCTAGTTAGTTTACTTTATGTCTATAGGAGTCTAGGGTGATGTTTATTCGCTGAACTTGATTACTCTTTATTTAGGGACCGACTCCGACCTGCCGTTGGGTGTGGGATTTCCTCACCGTTCATTGAAGATCTTATGGTGGCTTTGAGTTATTATTGCTCTCCTTTGGGTCGTTGTCTCTTTGACACATTCCCATCTGTTTTCCATTACTGCTAGCTGGTTCACACTTTTAAAGTTAGTAAAAAAGCAGAAATATCGTGTAACATGGAGATGTGAACTGCTTAGTTTGTTAAATATTACAATTTAATTGTAATCCTCTAAATGCTAAGCAATCATTTTATGACTACACGAGTCTCGATATATATGGGGTGTTTTATATCCAAATGCCATGTAGCTAGTGTACCGATAATGTAAAACATGTTTTACCTGTGTTTGCCTACTTGGAGAGAAAGGCTTTGGAGTAAAAAAATTGGCTGACTTTTGAAAATTGATCTATTTTGACCTTTTTAATGCTTGGTTGAAAATAACTTTTTAGATTATCACATTCTCCGTCTGTCATATAACTCTATATTTCTATTTTGTTTTTTAAAGAAGTTTCAAATGACGATTGAAAACTGTTCATTTAATCTCAACTGTCTTTGACGCTCAGTCTTTTACGTCTTGATACATACATTTATATAATTCGTTTGTCTTACAATCAAACAAAGGACGAGACATTCTAATTATTTGTAAAGCTTCGATACTGGCGTAATGTGCAATGAATATGTACATCGTAGAAACCTTATTTTTCCCTGTCTAGTATTACACTGGAATTATTTTGTAATTAGTTTATTGTTATTGAACCTCTTTCAATATATAAAATCAATAAGCTGTTATATACGGTACTAAAACAAAGTCTGATTATTAATAAAAATACTTTTGCTATAACATATTGCCTCTTGTACTATAAAGCCATAAAAATTATCATTTTTTATAGCTTGTGTTCCAATTTACTGCAGAAAAGAGTAAAACCTTAATATAATCATAGTATGATTACAAATAATTAACTACAAAGCTTCCCTTTTCACGCTTCGTTCTGAAACCTGATAATCACAGCCCAGGTAAAGCCATAGGTATTAATGCTTAAACCGATAAGATACGTAAATCCCTTTGCTGACATTCAATATTTATATCGGAAAAAATCATTCACTATTGATAGAAAAACTATTGTTTTGAAAATAATGAAAAATGTGATAAAGCAAAACAATTTGTTTCATTATGAAAATAAGTGATATTCTTCTGATGCCATTAATTATATTAATTGGATTATTACAAACCAAAGGTAAGCCATTGATGTTGTTTATCTTTAATTCAAATATTACATATGACCTTTTCAGGAATAAATATCCCGAACCGAACTTGTTTTCTTATTATACTTTTTCCGGTTTAAACAGTTGTATTCTGTAGAAGAGTAGAGGAGGTTATTCCTGTAAAACAAATCGATTCGCCCCAATAAGTAGCAAAGTGTGACTTTTCCTTATCCTAATTCGTTCAATATGTTGTTTTCTTGTTTTATGCTGTTCAGAGGTTCACTTGTCCCGACCAGACAAGACAAATCCTTTATGCAGAATATCGGTACAAGGCTGATGTTCAACTGGTATGTTCTATTAACGCTTGCGCATTATTACTTTTTGTGTGATACATGTATATTCATATGTTTGAAAAAATAAGTTCGTAAATGACGTTTCAATGGGGGAATGCTTTAACTAAATACTAGTATCTAAATAAGTACCAACAGTTTGTACTTACATAATTGTATTAGTAATAAAGCGTTCATAGATTGTTTGTACAAAATCATTACAATACCAATCACAAACAATTGAAATTATACATTTGGTTCCTAAATGCACATATTATGTATGGATAATATTCATTTGATTTGGTTCGTCTCGACGAAGTTGAGTGGGATTATTTAAGTACCCTCTAGTCCTTGTCCACGTCTACGTCAGCATTTAGGTATATACATATGTATATATAGCTTAGTAACTCTGAGGAGTATGGTCATCAAATTTTGCATACAGATGCATCTTTGGTTATTTCATAGCCTCCAAAAATGAGATCTCTTTTACCTATATTTTCTTCTTTATTGCCTTTCATTAAATTTAAAGTCCAAGGTTCACATCTCAGTAACTGAACATGATAGAATCGTCTAACCTGGCATGTGCATGAATCTTTGGAGGTACATGTAGGTCAGTATTCAGGCTATATTGTGCCATTAAATATAGCCTATTATTCTAAATGTTGTATTAATGTTGTTTTTTAAGGAATTCACATAAATCTATATACACGTAGAAACTGATCAATACAACAAACGTTGAGCTGCTATGTTATATACGATGCACCTGATGGCACTCCATTTTTTCATAGTTGGTAAATTTTGTACGTAAGTTCATATTGCTAGTTCTTTTAATGTTTTCATGTGTTTACTACCAGTACTTCTATTGGTGTTTTGATGCTTCATTTTGCTAGATTTTTAATAGCTCCGACTGGTATTGCTCTTTGAAGTGAGTAATTGTAATAGTGCTTATTTGTTTTAAAAATCCTTTTGTATATAGTGCTTGTATTTTTGTATATTTCTCACATTCTTAGCGCTTGATGTAGAGGTTCATGTTACTTGTGCTTCATTGAAGCGTTCCGTGTTTATAGATACCTGATATTCGAGACCATCTTCTTGTGTTTAGTATTTTTTGTGTTGGATGACTCTTCAACTGGCTTGAAATATTAATTAAAACAAATATAGAATTCGTGTGTTGTATTGACAATACATAGCCCACTGTCTGCAAAATACAAGGAGATTTTATGTGCAAGCACTATAAAATGTAAGAAAGATGGACGATAAGTAGGTTCTGTCGATTTTTTTCTACTGACAATTAAGACAGTGTTTCGTAGTCTCAATATGTGCTGGTAAAAGTATTATAGATTTTATTACAACCTGCAGTATTCGCTCATCCATTATTTTTAAAATTTTTGTTATTTAATATACTAGAGTATATCTTTTACTGACTATATTCCCAAATGAATACAGAAGCAAAAATCAAAAACCATAAACCCAGAATGCAACGTAAAATATAGATCACCCTTATTGGTGAATACGAAACAAACAGAACATAATACAAACGCCATAAAAATCAATAGCATTGTTTAGCCTCATAATTGTCAAATACCACGTCCAATAAACTGTGGTTGGTACCTTTTTGATATGTTCTGCGTATTGACATACTATAGGATTCAAAAACAAATAAAAGTCAAAAGGACTTTATGATATGTTTGTGAGTGACTTGGTCCCGTTTATACTCCAATAAATTCCTTTCAAACCGTGTTTAATCCTTATAATTCTTTTAATTTGATAAAAAGTCATTAAAACTCTTATCTTTATTATGCTAATCACATTTGTTTTTGTTCTATTTGATTATCTTGGCGTAAGAATTTATAAGGTGAAGTTAAATGTAGTTCGGTCAAGGTCGTCTATCGGAAAATAAACGACTTCGTCGTGTCAGCGTATTTCCTAACTGATATTATAATTACATGCCACAATCTGCAAGGGAACTACACAGGAAAAACATGTACAAGACAACAAAGGTAGACAACGATAGGAACTCGGGACAGCCTGACTTGGCACTGGCACTAGCAAAAGCCAGCTTTAGGGTTAAACAGGTTTATTGGTACCAAAACCTCCCCTTTATCTGTCCCTATAGTACAAAAACATAGAAATAAAGCTAAATACTGGTAGACTACTAACTTCATGACCACAATCTTGACAGGAAAGAAAAAGACAATACAATGAGTATTTTTATTAGTCTTGCTTGACATTTTCGTTACAGATATACCTACATTTTATCCAAAGCATCTCACTATGATAAATAAGGTATGAGAAAAGCTCTTTGTTGCAGGCATCATGGTGACTTCAAGATGAAGAATAATAATAAAAGATTTGTTCTTTTGCTTGGTATTACCATGTATTTGTCGAGACTTTGTTTCATGCACATTTACTCCGTATCCTTACGTTGTTTATCTGGTTCTTTATTTGCAGTTGTTCAATTTCATATTTTCATACAATTTAGAGTTCCCTGCACCTAAAATATTTTTTTCTACAATATCAATCTTAGAAGAACCCATGTTTTAAGGGAGGTATATTTGACTATGCAGTCAGTAGTCAGTCCTTTGATGCAGATAAGAAAAACAATTAGGTGTGGCGTTTCCTCGCCGTTCATTGAATATCTTATGTTGGCTTTGAGTTGTTATTACTCCCCTTATGGTCTTTGTCACTTTGACACATTCCCCGTTTCCCTTCTTTTTTTCTATTATGAAGAAAATTTGCAATACCTAGATATTTGAAAATGTTTCTAAAGAACAGTGTAATATCTTACTCGTGCCAAGATCTGCTCATTGGCCATTTTTTCCTATCATCTTTAATACATCATCCGAATTAAGAAGTTTTCAAAATAGCTAATACCAAAGTAAGTTAAAATTAATTTATTCTCTGCAGATGCCATTTTCTTTGAATGTCTTTTCAGTGCATATAAAAATCAAAACACATATGAGTTCATAAATTAGAGGATGTTTGAAATCTTATCCCATATCACAATAAGAGTCACTTATCCAAAAAATCAGCTCTGTCCTTAGCTGATTTTGGCATTCCTATTTAGATCCTATTGGTAATTTGTTCTTTATCAGCGTTTACACATATTTCGGTTCATGGATTTCCAAATGTTTTGATTTGATCTGCACTGATGAGACATAAGATGTCGAAATGCGCATATGCAGAACCTAAATTCACAGTAATCTCGGTTTATTTGATATATCTTAATAAGAACATATACTCAATAGAATCTAAATTATAAGCCAAATAATCCGTGTCGGTCTGCACTGGGGAGACATAAGTTGTCGAAATGGCATCCGCTGGTAAATAAATTTTCAGTGACTTCGGTATCTTATTTATATTTAGTATTGTTATGTGCCATGAGAAATGGTTAAACGCCCGATATCCGATTTGTTGTTTACAATGTTCATGACATATTTTACCAGCTTACCCTTGTCAGTCTTAATATTTCACAGTAAGATTAGTTATTATACGAGAGCAAATATTTTTAGAATTGACAAATATGTATCAAATTTATACAGCTTTCATAAGGTTTGTGATTTTTGAATCACCTTACTTAAATTCCTATAGAATATTTCTAGAAAGCTAGACCTATTGATGTTAAGTTAAACATTGCTCATATATCACTTGATTAAGAACCAAGCAATACCAATAAATAACAATCTAAGTGGCAGCATTTTTCTTTTGGTTTACAGAATTATTGGTGTGATTGTATCTGTTTATTCTTATCGAACTTCATATATTTTCCTGACAATCATAAAGACGTGATTGTTTATCGCATTAATTGAAACGCAGAATAAGTCACAAGATTTCAAATCTTTCGAGGCTAACACATTCCCTAGATACCATGATGTATTGGCTTAATTTGATGATCTGAACTACTTCTTTCCAAATCTGTTTATTTATAAATTACATAAATTGTATCTCTGATTTAGATAAATGATTGCAGTGATGAAGAGACATCAGTCGATGAAATACACATCCAGCACAGCTGATTAATTTCAGCATTATTGATACCGATCAAGATATTGGCACTTGACGGATAAATATTAAACTATCAATACGTTAAGAACTTTTTCTTCAAGGTTGACAAATGAAGAAACCAAAGTATTAAGTGTTTTTTCTGTTCCAAAACTATTCCTCCAAATTTGAAAAAAAATGTAGGAGTAATCTCCCTTTGAGAGTATCATTACTTCCTGCTGATATACTAGTGATAAAATTATCCCGGTAAAATATGTCGGAATGGACAAAATTTGTAAGGAGGGTTAACCAAGTTGACTAATCGTCTAAGTTATATCTGCCCATCTTAAGTACAATATGACCATATAAAGACATTTTTTGTAGTAATAAAAGTCCATTCATATCAGCACAAGATATTTTATGACTTATAGTATAAGAGAGGAAAGAACCATGCTATATCTTGCAATAAAATTTATAAAGATTCGAATGATTAAAGGTAAGTATACCTACTAGGTACTCCAACGAAAAATTGAAAAAAAAGAAATTAAACTTATTATCTCAAAAAATTATCAGAGTACGGATAGATGAACATTTTTAAATTATAACACTTTTTCCCACTTCCGGTATTTTTTTCTTCGGATTAATCAGTCATATTAAGAGCTTAGGCATTAAAATGGGTCAGAAAGATTTAGAGTTACGGCGCCTTGACCACTCATTAAAATTTACTACAACGAAAATTCAAAACTGCAAAAATATTGACGTGCACCTACGTGCATTCATGAATCTATTTGAAACTTTGCAATGCTTTGAAAAACATTGGTTGTAATTTAAGGTTAGTGAGGACACCTGACCCCAAAAATAATTCAGAACTCAAAATGGCTATTTTTCAAATATATTACTGTTGAATATATACCCTTTCTTTGATATAAATATTGGACCACCTTTCAAGGCGTTTTTCTGAGATAAATGGGGTCAAAGTTACCTCCTCCTGAATAATGCTCCGAATTCCCATGTACCCCCCTTTTGACCATATTAAAAACCTATTGTACATTGTTTTTTTTAAAAAGAGTGTTTGGATTATAAGTCTTTGTGGTTTTAAAGGTATTTCTAAAATACATCCACTTCTGTCAATTATTTCTGCTAATATTCCCAATTATGTGCACATTGAGGTTAGAATTTTTATCACTTTTTACCCCCTAGAGGGACATAAAAAGTGATATTCAGAAAAACTTCCGAATTCAAAATTTCATTTTTTTATTTAAATATATACCTTTATACGATATCTTCAAAATATAAAAAAATCAGTATAGCAAACCAGGCTTTAATGAGACTTACTAGCATTCAACTTTGACAACACTGCCCTCCTCTCCTCAAAAAATTTTGCAGTCACTAGAATAAAAACGGGAAGTGATTTCACTGGCTGAACTTGTAGC
>MJUU01007895.1:126541-138710 GCA_002080025.1 Modiolus philippinarum
TTTTTTTTTTTTGTCTGGTCCGACATAAAAAGCATATTTGGTAATAAACCTTCCATACATCATATGACGTCAGCATTTCACAACTCATTCACCATTTGGGCCTATAATATGAAGAGCGATTTTGACAACAGAGCGAAATTTCTCCCTTAAATATATGCCAAGGTTATGTGCAACCAGCTACGGGGGTTTTAAGTGTGACAGACCGAAATATGTTAAATGCAACTGTATCAAAAATGAAAATAGATCTGTGTTTAGCAGATCCATGGTTTGTAACTGTGGATTTACCATTATTTGATTGCTATTTGCTTTACATGACTTTCCACTGTGCTTTGCGAAGGGTACCACGTATGAGCAGTCAGATCATGCTTATCTGTCTGGAGCCCTTGATGGTCCCAGATTTATGTGGTATTTAACACTGCTAGGTATTTGTGACGTTGTTTTAACTTCTTGGCTTAATCTGTGTTGTTTTTATATTGTTTAATTTTTTTTATTCCCGCACTGGGGAATCAAAGTTCGGGTATACTGTAGTTTTCTCCGTCCGTCCGTCACGTATTTCTTGAACTCTTCCATTTGTTATTTAGGAATTCAATTTAGCTGAATTAGTATCGGCAATGCATACTATACGCTTTCGGATTGGATAAAACAAACAATATACAAAAAGGGTCAAATTTCATTTTTATATGACAAAAATTCCTCCCACATTTTCATTTTTCTTACAGAATTGTGCATGTAGTCTGCAGATGCTCAATACGCTTTTGTAATTTCGATAACGGTCCAAATTTCGGGAAATTTCCTGTAAGTGTCTAAAACTGATAATCTTTCTTAATTGCTGCATACAATCATGACTTTTTTTGCAAGTTTTTGGTACAAGAATTAATTGTGAACACAAAGGTTTTTTTTAATTGGTTTAAAATTTTGGTAAATTTCCAGAAAGTGTCAAGAACAGTTATTTAGTACGTCTATAGCGTAGAACAAAACGTTACTTAGTTCTTGCAAGTATTTGAGTTTGTATGCACTGATGAAACTGATTTATCAATTTACTTTTTCAATGATGATCATTAAATTTGCTTTGCTAACATTTAGCGTATTCCTAAGCAGTACAGCTTATTTATGACAAATTTTTTAAACCTGTCTTACTTGCGCAAATGTGAAACCTCTGTTAGTAGTACATCACAATTATGGACGATTCGGGAACAATCATTTGATTTTAAGATAGGGGGATTAGAAGGAGACTTGGATCCGGACTATTTTTTCTCGATGAAATTTTGATCCTGGATATTTTTTAAGTACGCTTATTTTCAAACTGTTCCCTTATTTTATCTGAACTATTGGGATCCCGGCTATTTTTTAATCCCTAAATTTGTTCCGATTTTTTTTCTCAGTATAATGGATCTTTGATTTTTTTTTTCAAACCCACTCCATAAAAATTAAATAGTTTTCCCTTATATCCTTAAATTTAATCAAGAGCAGTAAATCATTCGTTACTAATTTTTTTTTTATCTTTATACCTAATGTATTCCATAGCTCACATTAACTGTTACATTCATGTATGATGCTTCCTTTGCCCTTGCCAGACTTTGTGTTGTTTGTACGCATTTCCCATAGGATTAAATCTTAATTTAAGTGCCTCGCCAGTCGCCACCGGCGGATCCTACATCAAAATGCGGGGCGATGTGGTGTCTAGTTGATGTTTGCAGGGTTTAGGGTAAATTCTTGCCTAAATTCTATAGGAAGTTATTTTTTCTAGAAAAAAAAGTTAAGACACTTGTTTACATGTAGCATATTATAAGAACCACTACCATTTTTCATATCCCATTGCAATTACTCTGAATTAGAGAAAGACGCCAGTTTGATTTAGATCCACGTGAAAGATCTTTAAATAAAAAAAGTTACGACGGACGCAATTTGATTGCAACAGTTCGCCGTGAGCTTATAGAGGTTGATTTCTCAGAATAACAATATCATAATTAGATTACATCGAAATGAAGATTTAATTATGGAAAGAAAAGCACTAAAGATAGTTATCGGGAAAACCTAAAACATTGATTTGTCGTGAATGAGAAATGAAACTTTGAAACAACAGTTCCGTGGAATGAACAATTAGGAACAATTGAACATACAAAGATAAAGAGTGACAACGATGGTATGGAATTTAAAAGAAAGCCTAGAAATTTATGGGTAGCGGGTTGAATAATTCAGTACAAACATATAATAAAGCTAAGTAAAAACGACATCATGGGTTAAAAACAACATACAGGTTTGGGTAAGGAAGTAGGAGTAAAGTTAATTCGAGAGAGGACATAGATTAAGTTTTTCTAAGCGTCCCCACATTCCCTTACAGTTCCACTCTTTATATGTATGACATTCTTAATTCGCGAAACTTACAAATATGGTGAAAAAAATAGCTTATTTTTTAAACCCTAAGTAGCTTTATTTGATACCATTCATTTTTATGCCCCCCCTCCCCCCCCGACGAAAAGTTGGGGGGATATTTTTTTATCCTTGTCTGTCCGTCCGTCCGTACGAATGAAAAACACAACTATTCATGTTTTTTAGAAAGTTCGCAAACAAATTCCAACTACTTCAAAGGAATCTAACTTACAATAAGTAGATGTGCACACGCGTATCTCTTGGAATATTCAAAATGGCCGCGGTTGCCATGGAAACTGAAAAAAGGCGATACAATTCAGAGTGCCTCAAATTTGATGAAACTTTACAAGAAGGATGTGTAGCACCCATAGAAATGAATTTGGGTCTCAGAAATTTCAAAATGGCTGCCGTTGCCATGGAAACTGGAAAAAGCGGGAAAATTCAAAGTGCCTCAAAATGGATGAAACCTTATAAAAGATTGCCTAGCACCCATAGAATTGATTTTCGGGTTCAGAACTTCCCTTTTATATATTTTGGAAAAAAGGGGAGGCATATGATTGTGTCCATCCATTTCCTTCTTTTCATATTGTACTGTGTCAACACCTGTATTGTGTCAACACACAATTAAATTTGTACTTGCCATATTAATTCAGGGTTCAATGAGCGGGGGCATAATTGGTTGCCATTCGGCGACAGCTCTCGTTTTGTTTTATTTTTTGTTTTGTTTTTTGTTTTGTTTTGTTTTTTTTGTATTTCCAGTTTTTCACAAACGTAGCATGCATGAGATTCTATGTTTCAACAACTAACATTTTAAAATTTCTCTTCCAATCTCAATTTCCATGACAACACAAGCCATTTTATTCCTAAAGAGTCAGCATCAGTGACGTACACTTGCTACTTCAACATTGTTGTAATGTATTATCAAGTACAAAGCCTTTTAAAACTGGCGACAATATGTGCCGAAAATGTACTGCACATATTGTCGCCGGCGACAATATGTGTAGGCGACAATATGTGAAGGGCGACAATATGTGCCGATACGTCTGCACATATTGTCGCCGGCGACAATACAATATGTGCCGTAACAGGGCCTTTGTTTCAGAGTTTGGCTTTACATTTTTGTCAGCGAAGAATATGAAATACAACAGTCAAATTGTTGTTCCGTTGCTTTTTTACCATGGATTTGAAAAAACATGTTGTCCCATGTGCATTTATTCCATATTTTTTCATTGTTTTGTTGTCCCGTTAGGTCTACTATTTAACTTTATTCCCCTTTGGTGGTCAGTGAGATTTTTAAGGAGTCCATTGTTCCTTAGTTTTGCAATAAATGGAAAGAGTAGTTTGAGAGATTATTGAAGGGTTTTCTTTTCGTTGCAAACATGATGAATACTTTTTTGACAAGAAAAGCTATTACGAAATTGAAAAGTGTTCCTTTATGGTCAAATGTTTAACTGTGTTCTCCGTTAAAAAAATGTCGGTTCCAATTTTAAATGCATAATTACAGGAAAATTGTGCCCAACATTTGTAACGATTGGCCAGAGAATTTAGAATGAATCTTTTCGCAAATTTCCACGACATCTTGAAGATTGTCACCATAGGACTATTGTAACGAAGCTTGGTTCCACTTGGCAATGAGGTGTCCGAGTAGAAAATCTTCTTTTTTTTCATAGGGGTTAATGTGTAAAACTTTGATCTGCGCTGGCAACTATCATCGATGAGATGCAAGCCTTCCGATCAAACATACACGTTTATTTCCGTTACATTATTTGAAGGAAGCTTCCATTACAACTAAGCTTAACACACAGCAATGGAACGTATTTTTGAGTTATATGTTTGTAATCATTGTGATACATGTATGAATACTTTTTCCAGCATGCCATATGACAAATTGTTTTTTTTTTCTAAATAGACTGATATAATCAATTACATTCTATAATAATATCTAAAATTACAATACTTGTTTTTTATTTGTTCTTCAATTGGTGATAACGCGTTCAGTGATATGAGTAGAACGCATACAAGGTTTTGGGAAAGGCGGGATGGGGGTAGTGGTGGTTGGTAAAGGTTCTATAACCGAAGACCTAATGCGAACCCTTAATGCGACAAAGGTGTGGCATCAGACTTCAAAATTAGCGGTAAGTTTTGAACTGATATGTGTAACGCATGAAGAGGAGGACCGCACACAAGATATATAATAATAACTAGAAAACACGAGCGGACTTTATAAACATAAGTGGATGATATAAATCGGATAAAGGTTTTTATGAAATAAAAACGATACGCTAGGCTATGGAATAGCCTTTGATAGAAAATTGCGTGTCTGATTGACAAGGGTGTGGTGGCTCATGATGTACTAGTATTTGTATACTCAAATCAATACTTTTCGTTATTTTTGTCATGTCGGATTCTACACACACAACTGGACCATGTACAGCTCGCTGATCACTCTTAGGTAAAATCACAATTTTGTAAAATGGTAAAACTGGAAAAATTAAATGTTGTTCTATCGTATTTAATTCTTCAAAAGCAGTTTTATCCATTTCTAAATTATTTATCATTGCTTGAGGAGGTATAGCCTCCTTACACACATAAGAGTTACACGTTTTACACACAATATGCTTCTCTCCTTTTAACATTTCTTTCAACATCTCATCTTTTGTATTGAATTCTTTCTCGTGTACTTGGCTTCGAAACATAAACCTTTTACAGCACACACAAATAAACGCCGGAAGCTTTTTATTCTTCCACCAAAAACGCAATTCCATCTCTTTCCACCTTTCGTTCTCCATTGCCTAACGAACGAAAGTAAAGTATCTCCACAAACTACAATCACGCTTTGTTGAACACTATTGAAAAGTCATTTATAGTATTTGTATATTATTGATTATTGCACAATACCTCATCTTTATTTCTTAACTTCTGGTTTTAAATTTATACATTATTGTTCTTATTCTTTTCACCATTTCTATATTTATAAATCTGGCTAGGCGGTATTGCAATACCAATTCCATCATCCTCTACAAACTTGTACCAAGTACCACCTATAGTAAATGTTTATAATACTTTTCAACTTCCACAAGGAAACAGAAAAATTAAACCCCGCCCCGTTTTATCAGGACCAAACTGGACTCCATTTTGATTTTCGAAATCTGAAATTCCTATTGGTCAATAGTCTTCTGTGCATGCGTTCTCCTCACTACGCAAGCGTACTCCTCACTTAACCCCAAGAACTACCTATATAGCTAGGCTATTCCATAGCCTAGCTAATGCGGTAAGTATATTTTTTAAACAACTATTACTTAACACGTTAGGCTGTTGCATATACATTTTACTAAACTGATCAAAATATTTCTTGTCACTGAATTAAAGTTTTTTCTTTTATTGTTTCTATAAAATGTAAACAGGTAGGAGATGTGAATTTTTAATATAAAACATCTTGGCTCATTTTCTTACCTGCAAGAGACGTTTGTGATTTTTCTTCCCGTTTTTGGCTATGCTGACGTAACACAGCTTGATAAGAAAAATTGTGATATGGACAATAGCATAAAAAAATCAGATGTTGATATTTTAGAAGGACATCATCAATCATCCTGCTTGAACCGAATTATATACCATCTCTGCCGACATGCATGTTATGCACATAACAATAAAATGCAGAACAGTTGACACAACACAAATGCTTTTTATTCATAAACAGAAGTTTAACAACTACCACATCATTACATACTTATTATAAGCAGCAGGTTTGCGCCTGTCCAAAGTCAGGAATTTATTAAGCCTTTGTGTGTCTTGTCCTTTTTCTAGTTAGTTTACTTTATGTCTATAGGAGTCTAGGATGATGTTTATTTCGCTGGACTTGATTGCTCTTTGTTCAGGGGCCGACTCCGACCTGCCGTTGGGTGTGGGGTTTTCTCACCTTTCATTGAAGATCTTATGGTGGCTTTGAGTTGTTATTACTCCCCTTTGGGTCGTTGTCTCTTTGACACATTCCCCGTTTCCCTTCTTTTTTCTATTATTATAAACATAAATTAAATCCTAATATTAGCAAAATGAAATATAAACCACATGGCAATGATGATCACAAAATCTATGACTCGTTTTCTTAAAAAAGTTTAAATACATTTACAGTAATTTTATTTTGCTTTTTTATTCCTCAGCACTTCTTAAATAAATCATCTTCAATAGCAAAATTGCCTATATAACAAAAAACTGTCGGATGTGCCGTTAAAAAGTTTCATAGGTGAATTTTAAACAGGTGTATGAGTAACTTTATATTAGACATCACTAAAAAACTACATACATTGAATATTTCAATTTCAGGCCACAATTTGTCAAAGATATTAGCCACAGTATAACACAGTGAAAGACATGCAAACGACCATGAAATCCAGAGAATAAAATAACACAATAAAAGACAAACGCAAACAACAACAAAAGCCCGGAACAGCCATCTGGATTCCGACACTAGTCTTATTCAATTATAACTGTTAATGATGATTTATAAAATCTATTCAAATTGTGTTAGTCAATAGCCCATTTTAATTGTCAGAGGAATCCAATCGTAGGTATTGATCTACTTTTTATTACTAATTAGCGATGGCAAATACTCCTTTGAATTTGTCTTACACGTACTTAAAGTGATTTATATGATCTTCGATTTTGCAATGTTGCGTATAATTGGAACTTCCGGTACAGCAATCTATACACCTGATGTAGGTAAGATCTGTAAATAATCAATTATAGCAACGCAATCGAATGCAAATCAATGCAAATTTTGTTTATTATAAAAATGTAGTCAGGATTTCAAGTGCATTATTTCTTTTCCAGTAATTGATTAAAAACTATTGGTTCTTGTCAATAAATTTAACGAATGTAGGTTACATTATTTTATGGTCTGTCCAGCATCATACACAGCGATTATGGCAGAAATGTTGAGTTGTCTTATACTTATGCAAGGACCATTTGATTTCTCCTCGGGGGGGGGGGGGGGTTATCTTTTATAAAAGAAATCTGGTCCTGATTTTTGCCCCCAAAAAATCTATGACCAGCATCATTGTAAAAGAAATGATATGGCCCTCACCTTTTCCGTTATAAAAAGCCTGGATCAACAAAATTTTCTAGCATGGTGTGTATCGGAAAAAAAATAATCTGTTTCGCGAAGCGGGCCAAATTAATTTCCCACAATATGGTCTGAAGATGGGTCTCAGAATGCAAGTTTGTTTTATCATTATATACTATTATATTCCATTTTAATATTTTATCGAAAATGTGAAAAGCCAAAACAAAATTATAAATAAAAGCGACATTATACAGAACGTTATTTTTGTATAATTTCTCATTTTTCTTATCTTTTGGCAACTTAAGATGAAATGGTGTTATACAATGAATGTCATCATAGATAATCAGTGTGTTTCTTTTTCAACTATGTCGAAAGTGCGAATTACATTTTTTCGAGGATGTAGTACTGGAATATATATAGGATGAAGCACTTCCTTATCTTCCTCGACAGGGCCTCGGGAGATGAGAATGTGCTTTTTCTACATCTTATCTCAAAACGAAAATCAATAACTTTGAAATAAAAACTTTAGTGTGTAAGTTTTTGAGACAATTATTTCGCTTTGTGATAAAATATATGTAGACATCAAATACCAGAGATCTGGTAACTTTACTACCAAAAAATAGTGAGTTCACTATTGAAAATTCTGGCGTACTTCTTACTGTTTAACAATGTGCTTGACTTCCTCATTGACATTGACATTCGGCAAATATTGTCCCCTTTACAATGTATCTTTACACAGTGAGATGTTCACTTCTTTTGAAAGCTATTTCTGACATATATGTAGCATAAACTTGAAACAATCTGTATTATTATACCTTACATAGTATAATTCATATAATACAATCTAACGAATGATTTTGATGTTTTTTTTTTCAAAATTTACGACCAGAGTGGAACAATACGTGTTGTTCCCCTCTTAACCGAAAGTGGTTCCTAATACGTTAATTACAAGTAAAAAATATCGTAATTTAAAGTCATTTTTGAAGTTCATGGAATTAGCATCATGCAGTTAGTTTGATATAATGTTTATTTAAACAATTAATGAAATATACATATGATAGTGTTTGCTCAAACGTATCACGTGCATAGTCGCACTCCTAACTTTGACGTTTTTTGTTGTATTTAAAAGTCAACTGTATTTTCATTTCCACGTATTATCAAGTTTGTTTTTAGCCTAATTTTGATAGCTTAAATAATATTCAGATAGAAAGGTTTGAAATCTTATGCAAAATGTGAACATGGCAACATATTTTCTTTTGAACAATAATTTCTTATTTTGAAGCAGTCGATTTTCATACTATAATTTGAAAAGTTATATCATGTCTGTTATATTTAGTTTCGGTATAATAAAACTATTATTGCCTTCATATAAGGTGAACATCAAAGTGGTCAACCATTGTGAAGTTGTTTCCCTCGGGAAAACAACTTCACTCGGGTTGACAACTTTTGATGTTAACCTTATATGAAGGCAGTAATTGTATAGTGTATATTTCATTTGAAACAGGTATAATAACAATCTGTGTGCAATTCATATAATTTTACGTTTGCAATTCTAAGAGAACAATGATTTTTTTGTGTGTTTGCAAAAAACTGTGTTGAATTTGTACATGACTTCGATGTTGAAAATCATAAAATTCAGTTCTCATATTAAGAAAAATGCACCAAATGCCCCTAATTTTCAGTCTTTAAGTTACAACAACAATGAAGGGGAATTCCCTTTTGTTTGTTTGTTTGTTTTCTTTTTTTTTATAATTTTAAGCTCAGTAATCGGACATCGAGACCCTATGTCACAAAAATCACTTACTTTCGGTTTTTTGTAGGTGTGTACTTTCTAAATTTGTTTGTTTTTTTTGCATTAATGGTCGGAGAAACTTACCGATTTTTGGAAAAAAAAAGTATTTCAAAAAAAAAAAATAAAAAAAATAACCGTCAAATACACTGTATTTTACAGCTATCTATTGTTGAATACTTTACCAGTTCGACTTGTATTCAAAAATTCATGCGAATAATTGCATACTTGATATTCTATCAGCTTTCTTCAAAACGTAATACGTATAAACCTACTCGTATTCTACCCCTTTAGGTCAAAATAAGTCGGCAAGTACGACCGTTTTTCTCACTTTTACTCACACGATTTAAATGATCTAAACGATCATTCCCATGTAAATTTAACATTTTTTCAAGAATTAAGGAGGTTCGCTCCTCATGCTTTGGGATTTTTGTCAGATTTTCTGAATCCTCTGGTTTTATCCATCTTAACTTGACCCCCTTATTTTTCTCTATAATTTCATTTTATACATCTTTGTGATCGTACAGTAAAAATGTCATTGAATTCTATTTATTCTGTCACATTCATTCATGGTCAGACCTTGTTAATGTTATTCCTATGAAAAATCAGAGGAGTTCAGTTTCCCGCCAAATTTTCAATCACTTGTAACTCAAAAACGAGATCATCAACCTATCAATTTTTTTCACTGAAATTACTTTTATTTTAATTTTCTAACAAAAAATCATGTTTATTAGAAATCCTATTTATTTTCAAATAAAGTCGCGAACCCCCTTAAGTAAATGTATTTTTGAACTAAATTTTAATAACAATGCTTATTACTTTTTATACTTATTTCGTCTCAAATGTAAGCGATGCAATTATGATGTCAATTAAAAACCGATTACTACTTTTTTTAAACTGATGAAATGTAAAATCAAATGTAAAGTTGTTACTTGTATAATTTTAAAACCCGTTTTTTCAAAGAAGAGGGGGCTGACAGGGAGGGAGACCAGGAGAAAGGGGCAGGAGAAAAGAGCAAAAGAGACAAGAAAGAGATAAAGAAAACCGGAAAAAGGGACAGGTAGAAAAAGTGACTTAATACCGAAGTTACCAGTGAATTTAAATTCAAATGGAGGGGACAAGAGAAAGGAAAAAAGGCCGAAGAAGGCGAAAGATGCCAACCTATTAGCCCTCAAAACCATTGTGCTAGATTAGTGGAGACAACATATTAGTATATAAAATTAATTTTGGTCTTTGTTCTAACAGTTCAGTTTCCAATATACTCAAAAATATGAAATGACTACCTACTTAAAGATTGTGAAAAAAATATGTTCATATATTCGTTTTTAACATAAAGGGACCGGCCATCGGGTTGCATATTTTTTTTTCAAAATCGACGATGTGTGTATGTAAGTTTCACTGGTTTGAGTGAAATTCATTGCTCATTGTCGAACAAAGTCACATTTCTATAGCCTTGGATGCGAGAACGTAAACAAACACAAAATTAGCAGATAAATCCCTCTTACAATTAATGTCATCCGTTGTCCGACAAAAGCATTAGTGCCCTACGCTCTCGGAAAGATACAACATATAGACAAACACAGGGCGCTAATCAAGGCTCATGCCTTTCCCCCGTCACACTACTAGTGGAAAATGGAAATGTGTAGTGTTAGATTATTGTCAGTGTTTATCAATTTGGTAAAAACTCTAAATCTATTCAAAAAATGTATTCTCATATGCAAAATAGAAACATTGTAACGATCTTTCAAATCATAGTGACGACCGTAAAAACTTCGAAAAAAAATTTGTAATGACCATTGCAATAGTGGTTGAACAAAAACCTAATTTTCTAAGATTTAGCGATGTTGACAAAATATATCTAGACATCAAATCACAGAAATTAGGGAACATACATATAACTTTAAAATCAGGGGGTTTGGGTACCCTTTATCCGGTTTAACTCTACCGCTAGCTCTTGTAAGTGCCGGTTTCCATTCTGGCTATCAGGAGTTCCTTTCGTTTTCTACGTTTGTCTTTTGTCTTTTTATTGGTTTCTTGCGCATATCCTTGGTAAATTGTGGCATGTGATTGTAATTCTCGGTCATTATAAGTGTTTCCTGTTATCTTCTCTATATTAATGGAGACATACTTGAAATGTATGCTCTTTTTTTTCTTAGATATGTTGTAGATTATAGCTCATGTGTACACTATGTTCATAAATTTCATCTAAATTCATGTAAATTCAAAAACCTAAGGTTTAACTTCCTCCATCGTAGTTTTGTACTTGGCTCTATTTGATTTTACTGATTATTCGGATTTCGTTTGGTTTTATGGATTTTAAAGATTTGTTTGAAATTGTGGATTACCTATGTTTGGGTTCTAGCGCTGCTGATGAGCAACTATTTTCCGAAATGGCCATACAGCTCATTAAAATTATTGCATTGGAGTTAACATATTGTTATGGTCTCATGTTCATTTACTCCATATCCTTTCATAAAATACTTACCAACTCTACCGATTTATGTCTCAATAAACGCACGTATACGTACCTTTTGTGCTAGCTAGGTTTGTACTTTCTAAATCTGATTGTTTTTCCATTAATGGCCCAGCAAGCTTACTTATATTTGATAAATTCATTTGAGAAGTATTTCAAAGGGGCAATCAATTACACTACAATCAATAGCTATCTTTTGTTTAATACTTTGCCAATTCGACTTGTGTACAGAAGTTCATACGAATAATTGCCTTTTTTGACATTCTATTAGCTTTCTTCGGTAGGCAGTATAAAATTATTTTTATTCTACCTCTTTAGATAAAACTAGGTTGGCTAGTATGATTCTTTTTCTCACTTTTACACACATTGGTTGAAATGATCCGAAACAAACATTCCCGTGTGTATTTAACATTTTTTAGTAATAAGGAAATGTCTATTTGAACTAGACTTCAATGACACTTGGTATTACTTTTTACAC
>MJUU01007896.1:1181-19608 GCA_002080025.1 Modiolus philippinarum
GTTCCTGATAATTGTTTTTTCCCGAATTCTCTGTGAAATAATTGGCCTTTCCTGTTGTCCGGAAAAAGATCATACCGACCCTCATTTAAAGTTAAATAATTATCATGCATATTGTCGTGATAATGCCTCTTCAATATCATACTCGCGCCTATTATTTATTGATAATACATTGTCACAGCATTTTGTATTTAACCCGTGAAAGTATTGTGATATAAAAAAAAACGATTTTCACGGGATTTTTAATTGAATTTTCAAAGGATCCCTTGAAAATTCAAATCGTAAAACTCCGTGAAATTGCCCTGAAAATTGATTCTATTGTAAACCATACCGTTGGAAAAAATGATTCTATTGGAAACGATGCCGAAAGGAGATTTTTGCTTTCAGGTTTCAATTTGAGAAGTATGTCGAATCTTGAGTTGCCACGTTCCCTATTTCGTCATGAGCAATTCATATTTAACCACATTGATTTTATCATAGATTTATTTTACATGCTTTTCTTGCTTCGGTATTCGTTTGCCGATGTATTCACAGACAGTAACCTGTCCGCAATTCGCGAAGTCCGGTGATTTATGACGTCGCGCTCTAATCTGTGACGTCGCGAAAACAACATTCCAGATCCGGTGATGTTATTATCTGCCCTTGGTACTGTATCGTATCCCCTTAAACCACTAGAAGGATTTTGATGAAACTTTACACAAAGGAAGGACACTATATGGAGATGTGCATGAAGGAATATAATTATTGTCCAAAACCAGGAAGGGTAGATAATTGGATTTTGACTTTTCGTTGATTCCCCATATATGGGTTACCTCGTAAGCGCAACTCCTCTTAAACCACTTGAAGGATTTTGATGAAACTTTACACAAAGGAAGGACACTATATGGAGTTGGCATGAAGGAATATAATTAATGTCCAAAACCAGGAAGGGTAGATAATTGGATTTTGACTTTTCGTTGATTCCCCATATATGGGTTACCTCGTAAGCGCAACTCCTCTTAAACCACTTGAAGGAATTTAATAAAACTTTACACAAAGTAAGAAAACTATATGGAGATGTGCATGAAGTAATATAATTATTGTCAGAAACCAGGAAGGGGAGATAATTCGACTTTGAGTTTTCATTGATTCCCTATGTATGGGTTACCTCGTATGCACAACTCCTCTTAATCCACTTGAAGGATTTTGAAGAAACTTTAGTCAAAGGAAGAACACTATATGTAGATGTGTAAAAATATCAAATAGGCTGAAAAAAGGTGAATTTTATATTTTTCTGATTTAGACAGAGTGTTTTCGTTGGAACCCTTGTGAAAAGTTCTTTCTTGAAGATTATATCATTGTGTCCATACTTGTATTGTGTCCACACTTGTACTGTGTCCACACCTGTATTGTGTCCACACCAACACCATATCGATTCAGGGTTCAATCAGCGGGGGGTATATTTGGCTGCCATTCGGCAACAGCTCTTGTTTAATCAGAATACATAGATTTTTATAGGACTGCAAAAAATTTGTGGTCATATAATGGTATGTGGTCGTCGTCGTCGTTGTTGTCGTCTGTAGATGCTTTTGTTTTTGGTCAATAACTTAAGTTGTATCGATCAATCCTTCTGAAATTTTAACACCATGTTCCTTGGCACACAAAAGGATGGCTGGGATAGGTTTTAAATATTTTGGCCCCTCCTGTTTTTCAAAAAGGGGCCAAAAATGGCAAAATGGAGTGTTTTTACATATTTGCAGGGTTCAACATTAACTTTTTGACCAACTTGCCCTTTTGGGCAAGTTAGCTTCAAATTTTACTTGCCAGAAACTAGGAAGAACTTGTCCGAAAATTGTGACTACCAAACAGCTAAAACTTGGTCCCTTATATAGCATTTCATAGTTAAAAGTATTTGTAATGTCTCATGTTGCTGAACACCTGACAGAGCCTGCAGTCCTATTAAACATTATTCACTTTTAACAGGTTTCATTGTACTAACACATGAAAATCAACAAGGTTTGTAATCATTAAAAGGGTTTGAATATTTTTCACTGATAAATTAAGAACCATGATTGAAAAATAAATAAATAAATACTAGGAAATGAAAAGAATGGAACTTGTTGAAGATCTCTCATAGAAATTTTTATTTAATAAGCAATGTATCAGAAGCTGATGCCATGTTCATACTTCACTAGAATTGTTTTCCATTTTTAACAAAAAAAAATCTCTAGATCTAATCCCAGACTCTAATCGCGAAAATGCAGAGTTTTTCATTCCGGCATTGTACATGTATATTCATTTCGTTTGAATAAAAATCTCCAGGGTAAAATTTCCACAGCTCCCAATACATTAGTGAGTACTAATTATGGAATAAACAGTTAACATAGAAATATTATAAGTATTTACATTATCCACAGGATACTACACGATGAAATGAAAGAAGCTTACATCCATGACCATGACATCGATAATTAGTGCGACATTTTAATTGGCTGCTCAAATCATGGTCAGGAACAGGAAGCGTGATCGTCCGTGAGATCTATGTTTATAGACAAAGTAATCTCTACATTGTCTTCTGTTGATGAGGATTTCACATATAAAATAATCTCAAATGATAAGTTATTTGTAAAATTACTTCTTGATGTGACCAATCCAAAAGTTCCAAATGAATAAAATTCCAAAATAGCAATATAGTGGAGGAAGTGGAATCTATATCCAGGGGGTTATGCTCTGCTCTACACCATGAACGATGCATTCAACTTGGAATTGCCATGATGACCTTTTGAGGTGAGGGTGTTCTGGGGGCTCCTGTCTATATAAAATTCATTAAAATTTGAATTTAAAGTTTTTATTTAGGGATAAAATTAAGATGTTAAGGTAATTGTCTAATTTTGAGGTTAACACAACCTTATTATATTCATATACTTAAATTACTTAGTTGTTCCAGTACATCTAGTGTTTTTAGATTTTAAATATTACATTATTTTTAGATTTTAAGTAACTTATAATTAATATCTTATAGTAACTTGGAAATTTTCCATATTTTTAAATTTTGACAATTTTTGTTGAAAGTTAGGGTAGGAATACAGTGCTAAACATAAATATAGTAAATACAAAATATGGAGTTAGTATATAGACAGTATATACATGTAGACGGAGATCTGTCAGAGTTGGTGTGAATTAGATGACATAGTGAACTGTATCGTCAGCAGTAGCAACAGCTAGCAGTTATTTAGAACTTTGTGTATATATGGTGGTGGAATTCTATATCTGTTGTATGGATATTAATGTATTATAACTGGTGGAGGATTAAATACTGTTGATGGTGAACAGGGATCAAGGCTGGTGGATTAATAAATTTCTTATATATTTACTTATGATGTATATGGATCTTGGAATGTTGTATCCATTATTTTATCTTTTAACTTAAAAAGTACACAGTTAGCACACAATTGTTTGATAGTGGTTCTCTAAGTAGTGGAGGGATATAAAGAAGAAAGAAGAAGGATCGTACATTTGTGTTGTCTCACATTTGACAATGCCTATTAGAAGACTCTAGAGAAGTTCCGACTGATAATTTCACGGTGACCAATAGCAAAGAATTTATAAATAGAATTTTCTATCTTCGTATTGGGGATTTTTAATTTTTAAATGCAAATGCACGATCACAAGTCTGACCACCGTCATTCACCAGGCATGTCAACTTATCAAACAGTTAAAATGACAGTATGAGCTTAATTTTTTTACTTGCCCGATCTTACAAGTTGAATACAAGTTTTACTTGTCAGAATATTGAATTTACTTGCCCTGGGCAATCGGACAACCGTTAATGTCGAACCCTGATTTGGCTGTAGAATTTTTATTAGTTCGTCTCAACAAAGTTGAAAGGGACTGTTGGAGTACCCCGGCGTCCGCGTCTGAGTGCTTATTTAGACATATATCTTGGTAACTATGAAGGGTAGGATCACCAAACTTTGTATACAGATGCATGATGGGCTATCTCGCAGCCTCTAAGAAAATTAGGTCTCTTTGACCTATATTTTCTGCTTGAATGATTTACATTCAAGTTTACTTCTGAGTTCAGATCTCAGTTATTATACATGGTAGGATCATGTAACCTTGTATATGCATGCATCTCTGATGGTAGGTCAGCATCCAGGCAAAATTAGGTCTCTTTGACCTATAATTTCCACTAGAATGACTTACTTTCAAGTTTATGTCCAAGTTCAGATCTCAGTCACTATACATGGTTTGATAGATCTTGTAACCTTGCATATGCATGCATCTCTGATGGTAGGTCAGCATCCAGGCAAAATTAGGTTACTTTGACCTATGTTTTATGCTTGAACGACTCACATTCAAGTTTATGTTCGAGTTCATATCTCAGTCACTATAGGTCAGAGCATGTAACTTTGTGTATGTATGCATTTCTGATGGTAGGTGAGCATTCACGCAAAATTAGGTCACTTTGACCTATATTTTCTGCTGAATGACTTACATTCAAGTTTACGTCCGAGTTCAGATCTCAGTCATAATACATGGTAGCATCATGTAACCTTGCATATGCATGCATCTCTATCCAGGCAAAATTAGGTTACTCTGACAATGTGCCATAAGGAGGCGAACTTTGTAATCGTTGATTACCTATGTTTAAGTATTAGATTTTTGTGGGGTTTCTCTCAATGTGCTCCTGAGGAAATTACCAATCAGCAATATACTGTTCATAAGATAAATGGGCCCAACAGGGGCGAATTTCAAAAATGTTGCTAATTTATTTCTAGTTGATTTTGATGCAGGTATTTTTTCAAAGGATTCCTTATGAAAAATTACCATAGCATTTAACTGTTAGATTTTTGAAAACTTGTTTTCTTTTGGAGCTATAAGGGACCAACCAGGGCCAAAATTACAAATGTGCAGATTACCTAAAAATTGTTCTTTTTCATCTGATTTCAAGGAGATTTTTCCTTTAGATTTCTCTTGTTGTATACTTTCAGTAGTATGTCAATGGATTTTATGTATTGACTTAGCAGGTTTCCAAGTACATGAAGTAATACGTGGCCAAAATTGCAATTTTTCAAAATATGTAAAATCTTAATTTTATGTGATTTTTTTCTCTTAGGATTTGTTTTTTTGTAAGCTTTCGGTAGTATATTAACAGATATTTGGTCTCTCACTTGATTCTGAGATATTAGGGGTCAAAATTGCAATTTTTCAAAATATTGAAAATCTTTAATTTATTTTTAATGAAATTTTGATGGGATTTCTTTCTTTAAATTCTTCTTGATGTAAGCTGTCTGTTGTATGTCAACAGATTTAGGGTAACTTACACAATGTCAGAGCTGTAAGGGATCAAAAGGGCTAATTTTTATATTCCCTAGTTTGTGTCCAATTAATTACTGTGTCAAGCTCCTTATTGTGTCCAACTAGTTACTGTGTTAAGCTGTTAACTGTATTCACATTCACTTTAAATTACACTTGTTTAAAGGAGTAGGGGCGATAAGGGTCTTATTTGGCCTGAAAAATAAATTTGGTTGAATTCACAGAATTTTCTCACTGTAACATTCTGTGGGTATGGCTTTTCAGTAAACAGTAACTGTTCTCAAATATTGATGTATGATTACTGAGTTTTTAAGCGTAGAAGGGACAAATTGAAGATTCTGTCGAAAAATGACAAATATGACCAATTTTGACTACTTTTTATACGACCGCAAAAATTTTAAGGTTCTATAATGGTATGTCGTTGTCGTCGTCTGTAGACACTTTTGTTTTTTGTCAATAACTTAACTTCCAGTTGGCCAATCCTTATGAAATTTTAACACAGTGTTCCTTGGCACAAAAAGGAAGGCAGGGATTGAATTTCAAGTTACATTTTCTGGATCCTCTATTTTTATCCATTCAAATGTATTGAAATAATAAATAGTTTTGGTTATTTTGGCCCCTCCCCTTTTTATACGACCGCAAAAATTTTTGCGGTCGTATAATGGTATGGTGCTGTCGTCGTCGTTGTCGTCGTTGTCGTTGTCGTCGTCTGTAGACACTTTTGTTTTTGGCCAATAACTTAAGTTCCAGATGATCAATCCTTGTGAAATTTTTACACAATGTTCCTTGCACAAAAAGGAATGCTTGGGTAAGTTTTGGTCATTATGGCCCCACCCGTTTTAAAAAAAAGGGGCCAAAAGGGGTTAAATTAGGTGTTTTCACATATTTGACTGTAGAATCTTTATTATTTGTTGGATTTTGATGGGGTTTCTTTCAGTAAACTCCTTAGAAAATTTCCAATCTGGAGTATGCCAACGGATTTCACGTGGCATGTACCGTTCACGAGATAAATGGGGCCCAAAAGGGGCGAATTTCAAAAATTTAATTTTTTTATTTTTAGTCCGATTTTGATGCAATTTTTTTCAAAGGATTCCTTATGAAAAATTTACATAGCGCTCTACTATTAGATTTTTGGTAACTTGTTTCCTTACCCAGCTATGAGGGGCCAAAGGGGGCCAAAATCATAAATTTACAGATAACCTTAAATTTTTATTTTTCATCGGATTTCGATGGGATTTTTTTCTTTGGATTCCTCTTGCTGTAAGCTTTCAGTAGTATTCAATGGATTTGGCGTAGCTCTTACCGTTTCCGAGCTATGAGGGGCCGAAGGGGGCCAAAATCATAAATTTACAGATAACCTAAAATTTTTATTTTTCATCGGATTTTGATGGGATTTTTTTCTTTGGATTCCACTTGATGTAAGCTTTCAGTAGTATGTCAACGGATTTTGCTTAGCTCTTACTGTTTCCGTGCTATAAGGGTTCACAGGGGCCAAAACTGCAAATTTGCAGATTACCTAAAATTTTTATTTTTCATCGCATTTTGATGGTCTTTTTTCTTTGGATTCCTCTTGATATAAGCTTTCAGCAGTATGTCAATGGATTGGGCATAGCTCTTACTGTTTCTGCGCTATAAAGGGTCAAAGAGGAATCATAAGGAGTCATAAGGGCTAATTTTTATTTTCCCTAGTTTGTGTCCAGCTAATTTCTGGGTCAATCTCCTTATTGCGTCCTTCTATTTATTGTGTCAAGCTCTTTCGTTTGTCCATACTCGCTTTAAATTACACTTTTTCAGATTCCAGTGGACGACATGCTGCGGTCGTATCATGCTGCGCTCGGCGTAGCCCTTTATTAAAAAAAGGGGCCAAAAATCGCAAAATTGGGTGTTTTCACATATTTGGCTGTAGAATATTTATTATTTATTGGATTTTGATGGGGTTTCTTTTAGTGTATTTCTAATTAAACATTTTACGTGGCATTTACCGTTCACGAGATAAATGGGGCCCAAAAGGGGCGATTTTCAAAAATTTCATTTCATTTGTTTTTGGTCCGATTTTGATGCAGTTTTTTGCAATGGATTCCTTTTGAAAATAAATATATAGCTGCAACATCAGATTTTTGACAACATGTGTCTTTGCCGAGCTATGAGGGGCCAAATGGGGATAAAATTTCAATTTTGCAGATTACCTAATATTTTCATTCTTCATCGGATTTCGATGGGATTTTTTTCTTTGGATTTCTCTTGATATAAGCTTTAAGTAGTATTTCAATGGATTTGGCGTAGCTCTTACAGTTTCCAAGCTACAAGGGGTCTAAAGGGCTGAAATTGCAATTTTCAAAAAATGTAAAATCTTTTATTGTTGTATTGGATTTTAATGGGATTCCTCTTATCATATTTAAAGTATTATGTTGACCATTTGACATACCTCTTACCATTTCCAGTGTTTATAAGGAATTATAAGGGCTAGTTTTTATTTTCTTTAGATCCTGTGCTTTCTTGGTCAAGCTCTTTATTGTGTCCATTTAATTACTGTATCAAGCTCTTTTCTGTTTCCTCTATCATTTTGAAATACACTTGTTCAAATTTCAGTGTTCGACATGCTGCAGTCGTATCATGCTGTGCTCGGCGTAGCCTTTTATTCTGTATAGAAAATATAGAGCACATGCAAGAACCACTAAAATATTTCTATGAGAGGTTCAAGTCATTTGTACCAATAAGTTGGTAAATTATCTAATTGGTTCTTGAATGTGCTCGATATTTCCGGTGAGGAAAATTTTACGGAAATCTGTTAAATTCGGTATATTTCTATGTAAATTCTCAAAAGTAGCCTTTTCATTACGTCAGTTCTGTACCTATTGTGACGTCATTGGTTCTAACTTTTGTATTTTTTCTGTTAATGGGATCTCAACTTTGAAATGAACATGAAATAAAATCTTGATGTGCAACTCAGAAATTCACTGGAATCTTGGGCCAAATCAACCCCTTATCGCACCTTGTCCTTTCAGTGGTCAACATTCTGTTGATCTTATCATGCTGTGCTCGGTGTAGCCATTTATTGAAATCTTACCAATGTCTTGATTTCTAATTCAGTTTTAGCTGACACTCATTCTACCTTAACCAACTTAAAAATCTTACATGGAAACCAGTGCAAAGTGTGAGCTACATGAAAATTGAACAAATAATTGGGAGACTCCTGCCAAAATCTTGAGGGTTCAGTCAAAACAGACCATCAATTTTGAAAATATATGATATCCTTAATCAAAACTGATTTTACACAGATTGGTCCTCAAGGAATGTAAAATCTTTGTGTTAAAATAAATAGTCTTGGCAATAAATAGTTCAGAGGCTCTTATACAGAGAATGCCAACTTTTTACTTGTGTTACTTGCAATAAAATCCATATCCAAAGAATGAATCAATAAGGCAATATAACCTTATAGTGTTAGATTAATTACGGAATATTGATGTAGATTTATGATGATTGTATTATAGATTGATCTGTGACATGATTTTATAGTGCCATTTTATGTTATAATAGAAAAAAGAAGGGAAACTGGGAATGTGTCAGAGACAATGACCCAAAGGGGAGTAATAACTAAGTAACATACAATAATTGGTTTAGATTTTGAAAGTCTTTATCTTGCATTTTGTAAATAAATTCATTACATTGTTGATTCAAGGGGAAAGTTTTTATAAGGAATTTTGGTGTATGTACATGTAGCTAGGTGGGAAGGGGGATCGGAAGACACTTTAATGAAATTTGATTGTATGTTGATATAACATAGGACATCCAGATCTTTGAGCTAAACATTTTATTAAGAAGTCGCAATTTAACAAATAAAAATTTTTGCAGTTCCCTGTCATTGCCTGTCTTTAAAATATTTGGGGCATTTGATATAATTTCTTGTGTGAAAAAATTATATATTTTGAACCACTTACAAACTTACTATTAATTGCTTGATAGTCGGAAATTTTGGTCAGTAACACCCTGGAACTTATGCAGTTTTTTAGATTTATGAAATATGGTTAGTTTTACACATTTTATCCATCCTTTATTGGTTCTTGTGTCCGAAAATTTCAGTTCCACTTATAGTTGATACATCATCACCTTGCTTATATTTCAATTCCAATTCCTTAATCAATTTTAAAAATTGCTACCATCTGTTTCTGAAACAGATGAAAGCAATTTTCCAAATTGGTTAAGCAATTGCTGAACCAATCTTACAGTTTTACAACTCCGTAGTTGCTATCAAACTGTAAAATTGATTCAACAATTTGAAAAGTTGATACTCACCTCTGGATATCTTCTAAAACTTTATTGTGGATGTACTAAAGAAAACTGCCGTTGTAATGAAAAAAATTTTTCTTAGGATGGGGAAATACTTAATTTTACTTTTGGAAATTTTTCTAAATCTTTTTTTATTATCTTTAATACGAACTCAAATTTAATCTTATAATGCTATTTCTGACACATTTTTATATGTTTGTATCAGAATTTTTATTATGAAGATCATTTATGGGAGGAAAACGTGAAAGTACTAATTTATTTAGGGGAAATAATTATACACAAATGTGTCACATATATGATCTCCCTTGTTATTTTTTTCATTTTTCCATTTTTACAGAAAAATAATGAAAAAGAATAACCAGTATATTTTAAAATATACCAAAGATCAAAAAAAAATTATTGGAAATTAGAAAGTATACTTTTAAACTAACAATTTAGCATTTTTAACCTTTTGTTTGCAGTTCTTGAAAAATAAATTGCCCAATGTAATAAACTATTTATATTACTTCAAATAACTAAAGCTGTGCATTGAGACAAAAGATTTCCTGTGGTATGAATCATCTATTCATATAGTTGAACCAATTTTACAGTTTGATAGCAGCTATGGAGTTGTAAAACTGTAAGATTGGTTCAGCAATTGTATAACCAATTTGGAAAATTGCTTTCAACTGGTTCAGAAATTTCAGAAACAGATGGTAGCAATTTTTAAAACTGATTAAGGAATAGGAATTGAAATATAACCAAGGTGATGATGTATCGACTATAAATATTAATGCAAGACACATTTTACCATGCTTTTTCTATATATTTCAAATATGTTGGTATTTGAGGGTGTTTCCCGATGTATGAACGAAACTTAATGCACGTATCAAAAATGATCAGGTTTTGTAGAATTTCTGATTTGCCTAGAGACATTTAAAGCTCTGTTAACTTATCATTTCAAATCTTTAGAAGTTGAAATTTGACTATTTTGATGTTGAACATACCGGTAATATAAACATTTCAATGTCATTATCATTTCACTATTCACCAAATTTTGTAAAATTTAGATGATAAGTTTGACATATAATAATTGTGTTGCTCCAATTCACTATTCCAGGGCTCTTTATGAAGACAGAATTGCAATTTTGAATACAAAATTGAGTCAACTTTTATATATCCAAATTAATATAAGCTTAATGTTTACGAATATATGCAAAAATGAATATATGAAATACTGCTTTTTTGTGTCCCCTGCGACGAAAGGCGCGGAAAGCGAGACATATGCGTACAAAGTATGACGGCGACAGCGATGGCGGCGGCGGCGTAAACTTTCATGTTAAGTTTTTGTGATTAGGTCATTTATTTTCAGTAACTATTAGTGGTAGGTCTATGATATTTGGTATATAGGTTGGTCTTGAGTAGTACATGAAAGTCTGCTAAATAGTTTTTGTCTGTGACCTCAATTTCACTGTCCAATGAAAATTTTAAGTTTTTGTGCTTAGTTTAGTTTCTCAGTAACTATAAGTGGTAGGTCAATGATATTTGGTATGTAGGTTGGTCTTAGGTAGTACATGACAGTCTGTCATATGGCTTTTGTCCTTGACCTCAATTTCACGGTCTAGTGAGCATGTAAAGTTTTTGTGATTAGGTCATTTTCTTAGTAACTATAAGTGGTAGGTCAATGATATTTGGTATATAGGTTGGTATTGAGAAGTACACGACAGTCTGCTATATGGTTTTTGTCTGTTTCCTCAATTTCATGGTCCAATGAACTTGTTAAGTTTTTGTGCTTAGTTTAGTTTCTCAGTAACTATAAGTGTTAGGTCAATGATGTATGGTATGTAGATTGGTCTTGAGTAGTACATGACAGTCTGCTAAATAGTTTTTGTCTGTGACCTCAATTTCACGGTCCAATGAACATGTTAAGTTTTTGTGCTTAGTTTAGTTTCTCTGTAACTATAAGTGGTAGGTCAGTGATATTTGGTATGTACGTTGGTCTTAGGTAGTATATGACAGTCTGTCATATAGCTTTTGTCCTTGACCCAAAGTTTACGGTCTAGTGAGCATGGTAAGTTTTAGTGATTAGGTCAGTTTCTCAGTAACTATAAGTGGCAGGTCAATGATATTTGGTATATAGACTGGTATTGAGTAGTACATGACAGTCTGCTATATGGTTTTTGTCTGTGACCTTCAATTTCATGGTCCAATGAACATGTTAAGTTTTTGTGCTTAGTTTAGTTTCTCAGTAACTGCAAGTGGTAGGTCAATGATATTTGGTATGTAGGTTGGTCTTAGATAGTACATGACAGTCTGTCATATGGCTTTTGTCCTTGACCTCAATTTCATGGTCCAGTGATCATGTTAAGTTTCCCAGTATCTATTAATGTAAGGTCAATAATATTTGGTATTTGGGTTTGTCTTAAATGGAAAATGACAGCCTGCTATTAGGCTTTAGCCCTTGACCTCATTTTCACTGTCTAATGAACATGTTTGGTTTTTCAGTATCTATCAGTGATCACTGATATTTTCGTTTTCGGGGATTCATGACAGTCTGCTATACATGTATTGCTTTTGTCACTTACCCTAATTTCACAGTCTAACTAATATGTTTAGTTTTCTGATTTAGTCAGTTTGAGAATTCACATCAATTTTGGGACCATGAAGGGACGGGCAAGACATCAATTTGGGTCCACACTTGTTAGTATAGTTATCCTTGTCCATGAACTTTACGGACAACCCTCTTAGCATCAATATTGAATCAACATTATTTAAATGCATTGCTGTGTAATTATAATTTCATCTTTTTAAGTACATGCTTTAGTGAGGGTATTAATAGTCCTTTAATGGACAGTTCTTGTTTTTAACAATATCACATCATATCTGTTTACACTACTTAGAATGACCTGAGTGTCATAACTTTAGTAACATCTTTCTGTCAACATGAGATAGCTTGGCATAATATTTGATGATACTGGTCAAAGAGAATACTTAGGTTTCAAACATTATGTTATATATCTGATCATTTTGTAATTCTTTGATTCTGACATTCAAAACATTTTTATACCTAAATCTGCAACCAGTATCCAGGGAGATGGAAATATCCTGGGGTTTGTAATTTTGCATTTTTGGGAATGTTTTGGCTAAAGTATATTTGCTGTATTCCTGTCCTTTATTTTTAGCTCACCTGGCCCAAATGCCCCAAAAGGCCACATGAGCAATTACCGTCTCTTGGCATCTGTGGTCCATCCGTCATAAACTTTTCAAAAAATCATCTCCACCAAATGTTGAAATATGTTAAACTGGAAAAAGATAATTCTACAGAAGACTTATAGTGATCATAATTTGAAGAGTTAAAATTCATGCCACTCTTTAATAATGCATGTAAATTTTTGCTATTTCCTTTACTGTTAATAAGGGAGACTTTTCACTTCAAGATTCACATTGCAGAAATGGTAATTTGAAGTTGTCATTTTATTTAAGTATTTTATTTCTCTAAGAAGTTGTATGATAGATTACATAATACTTCTTTTAAAGTGCTTTATTCAACAATAAAAAAGATTTGTATGCATGAAACGAAGATAAATAATCACAAAATTTAAGGTCATTTCAAATGTATTGAATAACTTCATTTATTAATTCATTTAGGGAATTATATTGCATCTTTTGACTATTGTCAATTATACTTTGTGTACTAATACTACAAAAATGTATCACACTATTCATGATAAATGCCCTTCTCCTTTTTCTGGGCCAAAATACCAATGTTAATTCGGGTTGTGTCTGTCTGTATATCTTTTGAAAAGAAAGGGACAAGTCTTTCATATTTTGCATGTGTATTGCTTGTGGTAAGACCTTTGAAACAATACTAAAATTTTTGACCTTGTGACCTTGACCTTGGCATGTGATGGACTTTCTGAAAAAAAAAAAAATGATAAACTTTAACATTGAATTTGATGGGATTTTTATTTTGACTCCTCTTGCTATAAGCTGTAAGTAAAATAAAGACAAATTCAGCTTAGCTCTTACGGTTTCTGAGCTTTTTTCAATTTTTATGCCCCCGTGAAATGAAGTTTTGGGGAGGGGGGCATATGGTTTTTGGTCTGTCTGTCTGTTTGTTTGTCTGTTTGTCTGTTTGTCCACAAAAAACTTTAACATTGGGTATATCTTTTGAATGGTAAATGATAGGGCTGTCATATTTTGCATGTGTATTCCTTGTGGCAAGACCTTTCAAACGATATCAAAATTTTGGACCTGGTGACCTTGACCTTGACATGTGATGGCTCGAACTGCAACAGCTCGAACACTATGGATGTCTTGATTCTTGAACCCTTTTTCTGGTCTCTTTGTACATTGTATAAACATAGTTCAACCTCAATAGCGTGAACACTTACTCAAACTGTTTTCATTGGTCCCTTTAGTGTTAGAGCCATTGAGGTTTGACTGTAATTACTGGAGATACATAAAATGTCCAAACTGTGTCAGCGATTTACAAAACTTAAATTATGGCGTACTATACATGAATACAAAAAATCTGGAGAACAAAAAATTAAAATTGACTGCCGTAACATGTAGCATTCTTATCAATTTTATTAAACAATAATAACTAGCCGCCAGTATGGCAACTAAACTCAGAATAAAAAAAACGACAAACATGTTGCATAAAAACAATCTTTACCACCCTTCTTTAATAAATTGCAATTTTGGTATTTGTTACATGTACCTTCATAAATTTCGACCAAGAAAATAAGTAGACCATAGAATATACTTTATTTATATTAATTTACCAAATACATGTAAGTATGAATATTTGCAATGTTTGAACAGAAAAATATGTCTCAAACTGTTGTCAAAAAAAAATAATCACATATGTATTATTCTCCTCAGCTGTATGGAGAGGAGGTATTGTTTAAGATATTTATTGTCTATCTTTCTTTGAAGAAGCTATGCATTACATGTGTTTCAGTATAGTTTGCTTTTCTGCAGTACAAAGATTCCTACATGTTGTAAATTAAAATGTTTAGTTTAGTGTTATATTGATTTTGTTATAATTATTTAGATGTCCAAAGGTCAGCGAGATCTATTATTTATGCCTTTTTGTCTGTCATTCTTTGACAGATTTCTTACATTGATGCTGTCTTTTCTTATATATACAATATATTGTTCCTTGACACACAGCAATGGTTTGACCTAGTAATGGTCTATATCTATCTGTTTGTTGCAAATTCTTGTGAACACTATCCCTCAAAACTACCAGATCATACGGCCATATGATTGGCCAAATTTGTAGGAGTTGTTGGACTTTTAAAATGTATTAATAAATGCAGATCTTGTGGGACAGCTACAATGATTTTATTCAAATTTGACAGAATTGTAAATCACCATATGTACTAGATCATACTAGCTCATAATAGACCACCATATTTTGCCAGTTTTGTAGGAGCTGTAATATTAAATATTTTAGCAATTTTTTCTAGAAGAATACTCCTCAGAAACTGCTGGATTGATTTTGTTCAAATTTTACAGGATTGTTAGTCAACATATTTTCTAGATCATAACGCACCATCATATTAATTTGTCTAATTTTGTAAGAGTTATGGGACTTGAATGTTCAACAATATTATACTATGGCAGATCTTGTTGATGTAACGCTTCAGAAACTATTACTAAGATTTTGTTTTAAATTCTACAGGATTGTTAGTTACCATATGTACTAGATCATATCTCGCCAACATTTTTATTCAATAAATTTTATAGGAAGTGTAGTCCTGCCTTACCGGTATATATTGCCATTATGGAATTCCAATGTCCACAATTTTCTTTTGTGATCCTTATTTTTCCCTTGTTGATTTTGCACACAAAGTCAGTCTTACTTTTTTTTTTTGTAAAATTTTGGGTTTTAAGTTTCTCTTTGCTGCCTCTACATGTAGCAATCTTGTTTCTCTTTGTTAACTGTGCATAGATTGAAGGGGAAAAGAAGTATATTCCTATTATTTGATTATAAGGTAAAAAACAAAAACAATGTAAAATGATATTCCTATAATTGATTGCCAATCAGGAATGATTTAACTATATTTGCAACTTCATGAAGATTCAAGTTTTTGGAAAATTTTCAAGTTGTAAGAATCTATTGGTCTGTCCATGCAATTAAAGAGGAATAACTCGAAACTCGTGTCAAAATTAAAAGTGAGAACTCAGAAAGATTGTCAAATTTGTTGATAGGAAAGATTTCTGACTCTTATTGTGCTACATTTTCTATAATATCACATATCGAAATTATAAAAATAAAAAGATTGCCAACTTTCCTCATGTTCCTTTAACATGAAATTGTAGGCTTGGGACTTGAAAGTTAAAAGAAAATTCATTTTATGGATGGGTTGAGTTTCCTGTTATTTTTATTGGAGTATAGCCATCTTGACTTTAAAATTTCAGGCCAAAAACAGTGTCCAGATTTATTTTGAGGACCGCTTGTGATATATACCTGATATTTGATATGAGTTACAGATTGAATTTAATTGATTGGGTTTAGTCTAGATTATGTAGGAGTTATTGCCCTTAAGACTTTGAAATTTCCTGAAAAACAGTTTTCCATACCTATATATGCTTGGGATGTGATGTTTGGTATGAGAGTAAGTTTGAGTTTTGTGTAGGTTCATTATTTTGGTAAGAGTTATGTACATGAAAAAAAATCTGTTTTCCTGGTTTTTGTTTTAACACTGCATGAGGTATGGTCTTGATATTTTTTATCTAATGATTTACAGTTTAACTAGTAAGGTAATAATTTACTGGTTATCATTGGACGATCACACCTGGACATTCATGTTGTTTGGTAAGCTCTTCATCAGATTTCATTTAGATTTGTTTCTTTGGATTGCTCTCTTGACATCAGGTTAAAATAATTTATCTGTGTAACTTTCACCTTACTATGTCCAGCCCAACTTTATCCAGAGTCACTTTGTATCAAAGGTAGATATGGAGTTACAAATGTTGAAAAGACAGTGAACCCAGAATGCAATCAGGAAGACAATCATAACAAGTTGTAACAGAACAATAATCCATTACATTATTTATTATCATATTTTTGTACTTTGTACTGTCATTCAAATTATTATTTATTGTCATACAAATTATTAGTATAAATCTGATTAAAGGTACAAATGTCGAGACAAATTACAGGATAACATTGTAATACAGTATATGCTTTACTGTGATTGCTGAGGAGGCAAAAGCAATTTTATTGTCAGCCAAATTTAGATATTACATTCATTCATTTTACTCTAGTGCTGCAGACCAGACTAGTAGCAATTTAAGTCGATGCAAAGATATTTGCATAGTTCATAAAAGGGCAGTCCTGTATTCTAAAGTAGCAGAATTTTACAAAATGGCAATGCATTTCTATGTAAGAGAAGATTGTACATGTACAGATCTAGACATACCTTACAGAAATTAAAAATAGTTTTTAGTGTATGATCATGTGATATTTCAATATAAAAGATTAGGAAAATAGTCCGTGAAAAATTCACTTGAAAATATTTTTACAGTATGTAAAATTTTTTTTTTCTTCTGAGACCTCCAAAAATAATTTTGGTTAATGTTTCATGCCTGCATTCTACTGTTTATTCATATTACTTAGTCCATAATTCATTTCAAGCATTTTATTGTTTAATAAAATATTTTGTACATTATTATTATGCCCAGTGAAACGAAGTTTCGGGGGGCATATAGTTTTTGGTCTGTTTGTCTGTTTGTCTGTGTTTGTTTGTCTGTTTGTTTGTCCACAAAAAACTTTAACATTGGGTATATCTTTTGAATGGTAAATGATAGGGCTGTCATATTTTGCATGTGTATTCCTTGTGGCAAGACCTTTCAAATGATACCAAAATTTTGGACCTCGTGACCTTGACCTTGACATGTGATGGACTTTTTGAAAAAAAAATAATAAACTTTAACATTTGGTATATCTTTTGAATGTTAAGTGATATAGCTTTCATATTTTGCATGTATATTCCTTGTGGCAAGAACTTTTAATTGGTACCAGAATAGTTGACCTTGTGACCTTGACTTTGGCCTGTGAACAACTTCATAAAAACTTTAACATTGAGCATATCTTTTGAATGGTAAGTGATAGTTCTTTCATACTTTGCATGTGTATTCCATGTGGAGAGACCTTTCAGTTGGTACCAGAATATTTGACCTTGTGACCTTGACCTTGGAATGTGACTGTCCGGTAAAATTTCACCAAAAAATGAAATTATATTTTGTTTTATTAGCTCACCTGGCTATAGCCAGGGTGAGCTTTTGCCATCACTTTTCGTCCGTCGTCCATCCGTCCGTTGTCCCTCGTCCGTCCGGCGTAAACTTTTCATTCAAAGATCTTCTTCTCTGAAACTACTGGGCCAATTCAAACCAAACTTGGCCACAATAGTCCTTAGATGGTCCCCTGCAAAAAAGTTGTTTTTCAGATCCGCGCTATATCCAAGATGGCCGCCAGCGGGGATCATAGTTTTAACATTGGACCCTATGGGAAAAGACATTCAAAGATCTTCTCCTCTGAAACTACTGGGCCAATTGGATCCAAACTTGGCCAAAAGAACTGCACCCCATCCAAAATAGCTGCTAGTCTGGAACATAGTTTAACTTATGATAATATAGCATCAATGTCTATTAACAAATTTGAAAATAATGCCCTTAAACATTGGGACTATTTTAACTGCATATGTCAGCCATGGCCCAGGTGAGCGATACAGGCTCTTGAGAGCCTCTTGTTTTATATGTATATAATGAAATGTTTCTTGATATCTATAGAATTTTTTTGTAAAAAAGATTTTTTAAATCATTCAGTATATTTTCTTCATTTATTCACTTT
>MJUU01007898.1:16297-47929 GCA_002080025.1 Modiolus philippinarum
GGGAAACTGTAGTAATGCAGATTTAAACCGAATTCTTAAATTACAAAAAAGGGCAGCAAGATTGATATTGGATGTAGATTAATTATCACCTTCTGAGCCCTTATTCAAAACACTTGGATGGATGAAAGTTCAAGACAGAATTAAATATCATAAGTACCTATTAGTATGTAAAAGCCTAAAAAATGAAGCACCTTCAAATTTAGTCCATAAATTCCAATTAATTGCTGATGAGAACCCTTATTCTCTCAGGAATGTTGTTAATGGAAATTTAAAAGTTCCAAAACCCAAGTCTGAGCTTTTCAAAAAGTCCTTTACTTATTCAGGATCAGTGTTATGGAATGAGATACCAAAATCCATTAGAAACTCTCTACGACAAACTCTTTTAAGGAAAATGTTAAGAAATATATTTAACAAAAGACTTTTGATCATGATGAGATATCACAAATAGATGTTTGTTAAAACTGTGTTTTAATTATGTTAATGTTTTGTATGTTTTTTCTATGTTTACATATATGTATAAAATGTATCTAAAATGTATTGATATTGCTAGTGCTGCTGATGAGGAATTAATTTCCAAAATGGCCATACAGCTCATTAAAATTTATTGCAGTTGGAGTTTACATATGTGTTATTGTCTCATGTTCATTTACTCCATATCCTTTCGTAAATTATTGAGGGTAGTTTTGTAACTATGTGGCAAATATGTGGAAATATTTATAAAAAATCAGAGATCTGTCCTATGCAAAATTATGGTCAGTGCTCACAATCTTGAAATTGAAAAAGGTCGGCACACATCTCTTCCAATTAAGGAGAGATTGTGCAAAATTTGTAATTCTGGTGATATATAAGACGAAAAGCATTTTTTATTTGATTGCGACAAATATTCTCTCGCCAGAAATGAGTATAAACATAAGTTGTCTTAAATATTCTTAATACAGACATCATTTCAATCAATACGGATTTTTTCAATTGTGATTCTTCTAAGGTATTAAAAGCAACTTGTATTTTTATTGACAATTGTTTTAGTATAAGAAACACTGTATTGTCATAAATGTATTTCAACATTTTATGAGTGTTTGTTATCATAACATATATTGCTTGTTTTTTTTTTTTATAATATACCACATGGGCCTTTGCCAATTATTGTAATTGTGTTTGTGCCAATAAATAATATTGAATAAAGAATATTGAATATTGTAACTAACTGTGTTACCCTCTTGAAATAAAGCCTTTATTATTATTATTATTATTATTATTATTATTATAACTGGACTGGTAGTTTCTGAGAAGAAGATCTTTAATTGTCTTTTCCATAGGGTCCAATGTTAAAACTATGTCCCCGCTGGGGCCATCTCAGGATTAGGTATGGATCTGTCGGATACCTTTTTTAGAAGGGACCATCTAAGGACCATTGTGTCTAAGTTTGGTTATAATTGGACTGATAGTTTCTGAGAAGAAGATCTTTGAATGTCTTTCCCATAGGTTCCAATGTAAAAACTATGTTCCCCGCTGACGGCCATCTTAGATTAGGTAAGGACTGGCCGGATACCTTTTTTGGAAGGGACCATCTAAGGACCATTGTGACTAAGTATGGTTATAATTGGACTGGTAGTTTCTGAGAAGAAGACCTTTGAATGACTTTTCCATAGGGTCCAATTTTAAAATTATGTTCCCCTCTGGCGGCCATCTTGGATTAGGTACGGACATACCGGATACCTTATTTAGAAGGGACCATCTAAGGACCATTGTGAACAAGTTTGGTCCCAATTGGCCCAGTGGTTTCAGAGAAGAAGATCTTTGAATAAAAAGTTAACGATGGACGGACGACGGATGCCAAGTGATGGCAAAAGCTCACCCTGGCATAGCTAGGTGAGCTTAAAACTGTGTCAAAATTGGACTAAAATAAATAAAATAAAATTTTTGAAAATCGCCCCTTTTGGGCCCCATTTATCTCCTGAACGGTACATGCCACATAAAATCCGTTGACATACCACTGATAGGAAATTTAATTAGGAACACAAAGTAAGAAACCCAATCAAAATCCAATAAATAATAAATATTCTACAACCAAATATGTGAAAACACCCAATTTTGCCCTTTTTTGGCCCCTTTTTTGAAAACGGGCAGGAACAAAATGTCCAAAACCCACCCCAGCCTTCCTTTTGTGCCAAGGAATATTGTGGTAAAATTTCATAAGGATTGGTCAACTGGAACTTAAGTTATTGACCCAAAACAAAAGTGTCTACAGACAACGATGCCAGACAACAACGACGATGGACGACAACACCTACGACTACGCCGGACGACGACAGCGCCATACCATTATACGACCTCAAATATTTCGGTCGTATAAAAATGTTTTTCTTAAACCAAACATCGAGCTAGAGTGTAAACAATTGATATTTATGATATGGGTAACTGAAGTATAGATTTTCTTCAGCTGAAAGGGTTCCAAATGGTTTTCCATGTCCATCTTACATCATGATGAGTTTTTAATGACAAAACCATTTATTTTTTTTTTCAAATTAAGATATTTATTTTCTTACAGTAATAATCAGTAACCTCTACTTTATCCACAGTAAAAATACCTATACAGGTACCTATTAACTTTCATGTATAGAATCTAGACCAGTCAAAGTCAGTAAGTTATTCATAAAAAAAAGTTTGTTTGAGATGAAAAAAAAAGACAAGTTTCAGTGTCATGAAATGTAAATTAAGCACAGACACGACACTTTACAGGGTTAGCACATTACATGTTCATACCAAAGTCCATTGAGCAAGCATTTTTTAGATGGAAACCCAAAATTTCATCTTTTTTATTACTGCAAATTCCAATTTCAACTTAATTCTACAGAATTACAATGAAATGACAAGCCAGAAGTGAAAATATTCGGGAAAACTGCTTATGATCAAATTTTAAGTAAATAGTACTCAACCATAGGAAGAGCATAAGATGACATCGAAAATAGTAAGCTCTATACCAAAATCAAAAGGGTAGGCAGGTCTGATGAAGATATTCACCCTTACTTGTATAGAGAGGTAGGTTCTAACATTCTCAGTATCTTCTTGTTTCCAAATAATAGGTCCGTGCTGAAAGTGTCCAAGTTAACAAACGACTGTAGTATGGCATTCTTGTAACAAGTATTACCCAAATTAGAAAATCTGAAATGTAAATAAACAAATAACAGATCTGAAAGTGTCCAAGATTATTAACGACTGTAGTAGGGCATTCATGTAACAAGTATTAGAAAATCTGAAACATAGATAACAGATACATTATACATTATACATTATAATTACAAAATCAGGAGGTCAAAACTCAGAATGAGGTGTTAACTAAGTCCCCTCAAAGTACCTTCTGAATACAAGTCGAAAAATCTACAAGTTTCATTTGAAGTAAACATGCTAACTATGGACTTCTGTGAGTTTTTGGTAATTAATGATATTCTTGTATCTTGACCAATTTTTATCTACATTAGTATAAATTAGTATACATTAGTATATTTACATTAACTTAAACTCAACATTATGACACAGTTCCACTGAACTTTCTACTTTTTTATTTATTGTTCGAAATATATTTGCCATATTTTCAATCACTCAGACCTCAACCTTGACATAATTAACCTTAATCGTTGTGGGATATTTCCTTTCTAAGTTAAACAAAATACAGAAAGTCTGATTTGATTTGGCGAATTATCATTTGGAAATCAAATACCTCTGACATATTTGATTCATTTTCAGTCACTTTGACCATATTATGTCGTCATTCATAAAGCAATTTTTTAACCAATTCTATAGGTATTTTCATTTATTGTGACCCTGATAACTACAGACTGGCACTACCAAAATGGTTAAATCCCTTAAACCAACATAATATTTTTGATATAAATCCAAGCTATCAAACCTATTTTCTTTTAACAGAAGCAACCCTGAAACATACATTGTTTTTGGCCCTATCCATGAAAATTCTGTTGCATACCTGTTCAGGGAATACGATACAGTACCAAGGGCAGATAATAACGTCGCCGAATCTGGAATGTTGTTTTCGCGATGTCACAGATTTAGAGCGCGACGTCATAAACACTGGACTGTGCGACACTGTCTAAAATCATACGACGAATGTGTATGTGGTGGTAAATTGCTCATAACGCAATAGGCGACATGGCATACTTTTCATATTAAAACCTGACAGCAAACACCTCCGATCAGCATCCAGTTTACAATCGAATCCGTATTTTAGCAAACTTGTGACACTAAATTCTTCAAGATTTACACTTGTTATGATTAAACAAAGGTACTGTAGAATACGTTAATCAAGTGAGTTATAGTTATGACATAAAAACAATCCATGAAAATCCTTTGAAAGTTCATGGAGTCAATAAAATCTCATGACTTTTTTGCTTTTATGGTATCAACTTCCCATGAAATTTCTAGGACCAATGAACATTTTCTCCCGTGAAATTGCGGTAAATGAGTTTACTAAAAACTTCAGCCGGATCGATTTTTTTCTCTCATTTATTCATTGAAAATGCCAAATTTCATTATCATGGAATGTCAAAGAATCATGAGAAACGTCAGAAGTCCATTAGTACTACAAATGATGGACTTCTGGTAACATATAAAATACACAAATACATCGAAAAACGAATACCGAAGCAAAATGTAGAAAGGGGAAATTCTAAAATAAAAAATCAAAATAACATGACAGACAAACCAAACCAAAAAAACGTGAACAAGAACACCACAAATCGTAAAAGTGAGATCGAACATGCTCTAACAAAAAATCTTAGTGTAATTTTTGGCGCATGGGCTTACGAATATTGAAGTTGTCGAATCTAGTCTGCGACAGACAGAAAAAAAAACAAAACAAAACAAAACAAAAAAAAACCAAAAAATCGTGAATATCATGTGACTTTTTTATACATTAACTGTTAAAATAATGTCGGGATTGCCCCCCTGAGAACAAGGTGGCGCATGATCACGGCATTTTCATGCATTTTACAAATTGAATTTGAATCTATCACCTGTTACAAGAATGAAGAAGCAAGTTCAAATTGAATACGTCCAAATTTGATTCCACTGTTCAGCAGTGATCAATCACTGAAGTAGAATGTCAGACATTCAGTTACAGTGTTTTATTTGTAACTCATATTTTGTATTTGAAACTTTACAATTTGATTTTGATGCAGTTGACTGGTATGAAAGTAGAACAATATTTTGTAACAAGAGGCTCTCAAGAGCCTGTATCGCTCACCTGGGCCACCGCTGACATATGCAGTTAAAATAATCCCAATTTTTAAGGGCATTATTTTCAAATGTGTTAACCCTTTCCTTCATATAGACACCCCCTTTACCACATGAAGATGCCTTTGGACGCCTTTTAGGAACCCCATGTTCAGGAGCAAAAAACATGTTAACAGAAGCATGACATGAACTAAATCCAAGCTGCAATGATCAACAAGATGTTTATCTATAATTTGTGTAACTCTTGGTCGCCAAATATAACGCTAAATTATAGAAAATATAAATCGAAGCGAGGTGAGGAGATCGCCGCCATCATTGTTTTCCCAAAAAGATGTCCGGTATGTTCAATTGCCGATTTCTTAATTTAAACGCGTTTCTCATAGTTCTGCTTGAATGCCCGGTTATTTCAGCCTATTTCGCGATTTCCTATCGATTTTGTTTTGTGGGAAACGCGTTGTTAACTTTAATCGAAGTCGTCAAAAATTGAAATTAGACGGATAAAAAAAAACGGAAATGATAGGAACGCTTCCAGTCACTTTTTCAGTGGTATTTCATTAAATTGCTTGGTAATTTCTACTACCGAGTGTTCCTGAACATTGTAGGAACGAATAACGGCAGTTTTGTGAGCGACAATCAGCTTTTTCAAGAGATAGAAGCTCAAACATGAACCGCTCCGTGGTTTCTGATCGCCGTGTTGACATTTTTTCAACCTTCCGGTTACTGCGCATGTCCTGATTTTGGGGCGTGAACCGCGAAATTCAAAATGCAATTAAAACGTGAAAAATCGATCCTATTGTGGTGAATTTAATATCAATTGGTTAATAACAACTTGAATTTATGCAAATGAAGGAATTTCAGACGTTTCATGTTAAGAACGGCCTCATTTTCAAATTTAAATATGGACATGGAAAGACATGCCCACTTTTTACCATACGATGTTTAAGTTATTTATGACCACGTTTATGACAGAAATTTGAATATTATAGTAATTGATAATAATGGAATTCCATACACTAGTCGTTTTTATTTAAAAATGCTTGCAAGGTACTTGAAAAATTCCATCAAACAGGGATAGTTATATGTTACATTGTCACTGCATCAAAGTTGTCCTTTTTCTTTGAAAAAAAATCATGGTCCTGATACATCCCGGGACTAAAAAAATACTTGCCCCAGATACATCAAAGACATTTACAAGTCAATAGTATCTGAAGATAGTGCTTGCCTGCACGTGTGGATCAAATCAAGCCCTCATTTAAACCAAAAATCAATTATTTTCAATCACATTTACTTTTATTTTGCATGGATCACATAAACTGTTTTTAAACTTACACTTTGCAGCTCCACAAATATAACAAAAGGCTCTCAAGGGCCTGTATCGCTCACCTGGACCATGGCTGACATATACAGTAGAATAAGGTTTGAATGGCATATATCCCAGAGGGTTCAATGTTAAACTACAATCCCTGCTCTCGGCCATCTTGGTTGAGATAATGGCCTCCTGGATACCTTTTTTTGAGGGGACCATCTAAGGACCATTGTGACTAAGTTTGATTCTAACTGGACTAGTAGTTTCTGAGATGTTTGAATGGGTTTTCCCATAGGGTCCAATGTTAAACTATATTCCACGCTGGCGGCCATCTTGTTGGAGGTACTGACCTGTCGGATACCTTTTTTTGCCGACATATTCTAAAGATGCTGATCTGCATACCAGGTACATGACGGTAAACATACAGCGTAAAGAAATCAGTCAAAAGTCAATGTTGCATGAAATAGCAGTCAAGGTGAAATGAAATTGAGTAGTTCCACAAGATGCTTGTTCAAACCAACCTACACAACAGTAGACCACAGTATCAGAGGTAACAAGTCTGATGTATGCAATACAAGTCAATACGATTTAATTTGGGTGGTATGCTGACGTACCTTACAATGCATCTGCACACCACCTAAATGCTGGTGGGCCATATTGTATACAAAGTGCATAAAAGCTTAACCAGAGTCAACTAGATCAGCCAGTTACACCTCCCACTCATTGAACCCTGAATCAATATGGCAAGTGCAAAATTAAGTGTGTGTGTGGACACAATACAAGTACAGACACAATGATATAATCTTCAAGAAATAACTTTTCAAGAATGTTTCAATGAAAATATTCTGTCTAAATCAGACAAAAACAATATTCAACCTTTTTTGGCCCCTTTGACCCATTTTACACACAAGAGTGGACCCTAATAGATGTCTCGCCCATCCCTGCTTTGTTGCTAAAACTGACGAGAAAAATCAAACTGGTCTAATCAGAAATACAAAACATGGTCACTGCAGACAATGAAACTTAAGTCACAGGCATAAGTCATATGGTCAGCTGTCATGTACTACCAAAGACCAATCTTCATACCAAATATCATCCACCTACAACTAACACGCCGTGAAATTTACGTCACATAAAAAAACATATGTTTCCAATTGGCCCAGTGGTTTCAGAGAAGATCTTTGAATGTGTTTTCATTAGTGTACATTGTTAAATTATGTTCCCTGCTGGCGGCCATCTTGGATAAGGTGCGAACCTGCCAAGGACCATTGTGGCCAAGTTTGTTTCCTTTTGGCCAAATAGTTCCAGAGGAGAAGATCGTTCAATGTGTTTTCCCATGGGTCCTATGTTAAACTATGTTCCCTGCTGGCGACCATCTTGGATTAGGTGCGAACCTGCAAATTTGAAAGGGGACCAACTAAGGGCTATTGTGATCAAGTTTGGTTTCAATTGGCAAAGTAGTTCCAGAGTAGAAGATCTTTGAATGTGTTTCCCATAGGGTCCAATGTTAATCTATGTTCCTCGCTGGCGGCCATCTTGGATTAGGTGCCAACCTGCCGGACACAATTTTGAAAACGGACCACCTACGGACTATTGTGACCAAGTTTGGTTTCAATTGGGCATGTAGTTCCAGAGGAGAAGATCTTTGAATGTGTTTCTCCATAGGGTCCAATGTAAAACTATTTTCCCCACCCACACGGCCATCTTGAATAAGGTGCGAACTTGCCTGACACAATTTTGAAAGAGTACCACTTAAGGTCTATTGTGACCAAGTTTGGTTTCAATTGGCCATGTCAGGCCGATAAGTGATTAGTTTTTAACAAAAGAAATGGAACTCTTCATTAAACGAAACAAAAAAGGTCTACTCAGATTGTTTTCCGTAGTTACAAATTCCAAAAAGTTGTTTCTAACAGGAAAATTGAATGATTTTTTAAATCATGTATTTCATTAAGGTATAGAAATAATGTAAATGTTCGCCGTTTGATTGTAAAGTTTGTAATTAGTGCGCAAATTGCGGTTTAAGTGGACTGAATTCGGTGTCTATAATTCTGGATGAATTAAATATACATCTCCGGATTTTCTCCAAAATTGGCATACTGATTCATAAGGAATTGATGAATACGTGTGCAAATTTTCATTTCCGCCCTTCCACGCATTTACCCAGAATAAAACCCCAAAGTTAGTGTATTCTGCTACAATACTGGCTCTATTTTTAGAAATGAAATCGAATTTACCTACATACGTCATGATTACAACTTACGAGTCAGAGGCCCATTCAGGTAATCGTAATTTGATTTTTGTCTATAGTTTGTTTTAATGTATTAAATGGAACAGTAAACATTCTACTAAGGCTCCAAATAAATATTTAGATACAGAAATCTAGAAACATTCCCGTTAATTTCGTATAATTTTACCTTTATGGGGTACATTGTTCCCTGTGAGCGCCTCGGGGGTGTTTATAAATAACATTTACCGCCAAATAATGAACACAATGGAAAATACCACCCTCACTTATTCCTTGGTTACGGGATATCATTTTGGATCTTGAAAATATACATCTTTGAAATCAATTATTTCATATTTTCCCTTTAAGATTAATCCTTTGGCTATCTTTTAATACAGAAATTGTGTCCGCCCCCGGTAATTTTTTGCCTTTTAATAATATTTTATTGTCGTCAGGTTAATTTTTGTGTGGTCGCAGTGAAGACATTTGACATCAACTATAAACAATTTAACGTGCAATAGCAGACCAATTGTTAACTTTTTATTTTGTAAATGTTTTTGTTTTACTAATGCATCGTTCCTTTGTGATTTATATACCCGAACAAGCTTAATATCTAGCCGTTACTATGGACCATCAACAGACGGCGTGTTTCTAAAATATGGCTGATGAAGTAGACGCCCACCTCATTAGCATGTTTAGAAGGGAGATAATTTCACACAATGACTTTTCGGACTGATGTAGTTCCAGAGAAGAAGATCTTTGAATGTGTTTTCCCGTAGGGTCCAATGTTATTTATTTTCCCCGCTGACTGACATCTTGGATGAGGTGCAAACCTGCCAATACTCAATTTTGAAAGGCGACCACCTAAGGACTATTGTGAACAACTTTAGTTTCAATTGGGCATAGAGTTCCAGAGGAGAAGATCTTTGAATGTGTTTCCCAATAGGGTCCAATGTTAAACTATGTTCCCCGCTGGCGGCCATCTTGGATTAGGTGCAAACCTGTCGGACACAATTTTGAAAAGCACCACCTACACAATATTGTGACCAAGTTTGGTTTCAATTGGCTAAGTAGTTCCAGAGAAGAAGATCTTTGAATGTGTTTTCCCATAGGGTTCAATGTGAAACTATTTTCCCCCCTGACGGCCATCTTGGATGAGGTGTGAATCTGCCGGACACAATTTTGAAAGGGTACCACCTAAGGACTATTGTGATCAAGTCTGGTTTCAATTGAGTAGTTCCTGAGTAGAAGATCTTTCAATGTGTTTCCCATAGGGTCCAATGTTAATCTATGTTCCCCGCTGGCGGCCATCTTGGATTAGGTGCGAACCTGCCGGACACAATTTTGAAAGGGGACCACCTAAGGACTATTGTGACTAAGTTTGGTTTCAATTGGCAAATTAGTTCCAGAGTAGAAGATCTTTGAATGTGTTTCCCATAGGGTCCAATGTTAATCTATGTTCCCCGCTGGGGGCCATCTTGGATTAGGTGCGAACTTGCCGGACACAATTTTGAAAGGGGACCACCTTATCACTGTTGTGACCAAGTTTGGTTTCAACTGGCCTAGTAGTTCCAGAGTAGAAGATCTTTGAATGTGTTTCCCATAGGGTACAATGTTAATCTATGCTCCCAGCTGGCGGCCATCTTGGATTAGGTGCGAACCTGATGGACACAATTTTGAAAGGGGACCACCTAAAGACTATTGTGACCAAGTTTGGTTTCAATTAGCTAAGTAGTTTCAGAGAAGAAGATCTTTGAATGTGTTTTCCCATAGGGTCCAATGTTAAACTATTTTCCCCGCCGACGGCCATCTTGGATGAGGTGCAAATCTGCCGGACACAATTTTGAAAGGGTACCACCTAAGGACTATTGTGACCAAGTTTAGTTTCAATTGGCCAAGTAATTCCACAGAAGAAGATCTTTGAATGTGTTTTCCATAGGGTCCAATGTTAAACTATTTTCCCCTCTGACGGCCATCTTGGATTAGGTGCGAATCTGCCGGACACAATTTTGAAAGGGTACCACCTAAAGACTATTGTGACTAACTTTGGTTTCAATTGGCCTAGTAGTTCCAGAGTAGAAGATCTTTGAATGTGTTTCCCATAGGGTCCAATGTTAATCTATGTTCCCCGCTGGCGGCCATCTTGGATATGGTGCGAACCTGCCAGACACAATTTTGAAAGGCGACCACCTAAGGACTATTGTGAACAACTTTGGTTTCAATTGGCCTAGTAGTTCCCGAGTAGAAGATCTTTAAATGTGTTTCCCATAGGGTCCAATGTTAATCTATGTATCCCGCTGGCGGCCATCTTGGATTAGGTGCGAACCTGCCGGACACAATTTTGAAAGGGGTCCACCTAAAGACTATTGTGACCAAGTTTGGTTCCATTTGGCTCAGTGGTTTCAGAGGAGAAGATCTTTGAATGAAAAGTTTACGACGGACGCCGGACGGACGACAGATGCCGGGTGATGGCAAAAGCTCACCCTGGCTATAGCCAGGTGAGCTAAAAAGGGGACATTTTTTTTATCTTTTTTTTGGGGGGGGGAGGAAGGAAATATTAACTTGCAATGACAGTGTGTTTAGTTTAATTGTTGAAAAAGTTTACTTTTTACATTATTTTGTTTTCACTAAAATTTATGAAAGTGGTATAGGAATACAAATACATTTGTACTTTTTTTTATCTCTTCAGCTACTAATTTTGCTTGTTTGCTTCTTTTTTTGAAGGAGAGATGACTGGGGTCATGAATATCATTTTTATCCCTGCACTTTTCTGAAGAAAGTGCGGAGATATTGTTATGGTCCCATACGTCAGTTTATCCGTCTTTCCGTTACATGAACCTTGTCAGTGGAACTCCTCACTTATTTTTGGATTTAGGGTTTTAATTTTGTTATAGAATTGTTGCATGCATGCTGCAGATGGGCAATAAGATTTCAGATTTTTGATATTGGTCTTGATGCAAACAAGAGGCCCAAAGATGTAGGTTTTTACACATGTGTCATGCGACGCAAACTCCTATATTTTTGGATTTATGGATTTAATTTTGCTTTAGAATTGTTGAATATAGTCTGTAGATGCACAATAAGCTTTTGTAATATTTATTCCAGTTCCAACTTTGGTAAATAAGACTCATATATTTTTTTTTTATTCAACATATAAATTCATTGGCAAGTGTTTGGAAAGAAACAAAATTCTGGATACTTAGAATTTTAAAATACGATTCCAATTTTGGTAAATATCCCGAAAGTCTCAAAGACCACTTATTTTTTGGAAATCTACATTGTACCTTATACCTTTCACATTACCACTTTTATCCTTAACCAAATCTACCCGGCGTGTTCACACTGAGAAAAGTTGAAACTTTTTCACAGTTATAAATGAATGTCTACACCATACACAAAGACAGTGTTTAAATTTTAACTTTTACTTGACCATTTTTTTGCAGGTTTTATACTTTTAGATACTAAAAAATTGAACTACTAATAATTAGTTCTCATAGTAACAATTTCACTTTTTGTAACACGAGCAGTGCAGAGATGGCCATTATTTCTGATGGCATCACTTCTAGTTATGATTTTATTTTACTAACATTATTTAATCTAATGTTGTAATCAACAAAAGACACAAAGGGATAGTGCTCAGTGCTATGTATGTAGCAATTACATTCCTCCTCTTGTCTGATGTTGAAAAAACAACTTAAAGACATTTAAGATAATGAAACAAGTAAATGAAATAAATTCAGATGAGAATGACATTACTTGCCTGTCCACAGGAGACACCAAAGGACGGTGCTCAAGGATGTGTGTTGTGTTACTTTTGCAGCATACACACGATCCTCCTTGTGTCTAATGTAGACCAGAAATACATGTCTTTCTTGTTCAAAGGAAAATGAAAAACAAAAGAAGATTGAATTTGTTTGCCCGTCTACAAAAGATACAAAGGGACGGTGCTCAAGGATGTGCATGAGACTACTTTTGCAGCGAACACACACTCCTCCTCGTGTCTAGTGTAGACCAGCAATCAAGTCTTCATTCTCAGATATTTTTTTAAAAATCATCTGCAGTTTTTTATGATGAAGTCACTTAACCTTTTCAGTATACTAGTATTTTCACAACTAAGTAACCAGAATGGATGTCTTGATAATAACAGTCATGCAATTCAATTAAAGCAACATTTAATACTTTCCTTGTCGTTTAAGAAAATATGGATAAAAAATTCAAAAAATTCAAATAAAACATACAATGAGTTTCATGTTTTCAAATCCCATTATACATGTAACATGGACTGTTGAAACAGAAATACAATTTCTATATGGCCACAATTTGCTGAACATCAAGTGTATGTGTAATCATACAAAATCTGTTCAAAATGGACTTAAGTTGAAGAAAATTCTGAAGCTTTTGTTGGACAATACTTCCAAACAAGCAAATCAATTCAAAATTTCAAATTTCCTGGTTACAATGGCAACCATTCATAAAAAGTATTAGAATGTGTTCTTTAAAAGATAACATGGTGAATGCTCATTAATATTTTTTATTACATGTAGGCTTTTGTATAGATGATCGCATAAAAGAGTATAGACTCTTGTTAAAAATCAACTATTTGAAAAAATCTCCTGTAAAAATATCTCTCTATGGACATTATATTTTAATTTAATTTAATCTTTATATAAGATATTTCTAATAATTGAAGACAAGTTGTATTTCTGACACCATGTCAAACTCCAGAACATTAAAATAAGACATGGTTTAAATGAAAAAAAAATTCAGTTAATGCATTTATTATAGAAGAAAACCTCCAAAATCCTCAAAAACATAAAATATTGATTTCACCTAGAAATTGGTTACCATGGCAACCATTTTTACATTTTTTTATGATCTCAAAAGGTTTACATGTACATACTGGCTGAAGAAGCATTAAAACGGCATCTTGTCAAATGAAGAGGTAACAGACACTTAAAGAAACTAAGAAAAGTGACCTATTTTCTCAAAAAAATCGTGCAAATCACAATGTTAATTAATCACTTATTTGGCAATACTAGTTAGAAAATTCTCAAATCTTTTGTAAACAAAATGCTTTACATAACACAATTGCCTCAATTGGATCCAATTAAATAGTTCTGGGTTCAAATTGTATCAAATGTTGCTATGCCTATTAGAGTTTTAAACAAAATCCAATGAAAATAGGAAAAATGTGCCTTTTTTGACAATTTTGTTACCATGGCAACCATTTTTTCACATTTTTTATTTAATGTGTTTGAAGCTTGAACATGTATATACAAACCCTCAAAGTATTAAATCAATACCTTTTCCAGTTAAGGAACCACAATGAATGAAAGAAAGCATGTGAAATTAGTTGATTTTCTTTAAAAATCCTATGCACATGGTGCATTCAGATACATATTTTCTATGAAGGAAAGGGTTAATAGACATTGATGTTATATTATCTTAAGTTAAACTATATTCCAGACAGGCAACTATTTTGGATGGGGGTGCAGTTCTGCTGTCACCTTTCTTGAAGGGGAACTTAGAGTCTAATTTTGGTTCCAATTAACTAAATATTTTCAGAGGAGAACATCTTTAAATGATTTCCGATAGGCTTCTGTTGGGGCCATTTTGAATGCGATGCAGACAAACCAGGCAAATTTTTCAAATGGGAACAACTATGGTCTGTTGTGACCAAGTATGTTTTCATTATTGGCCAAGTAATTTCAGGAGAAGATCTTTTAATGTTTTCCCAAAGGGTCAAATGTTAAAACTATGATCCCGCTGGCAGCCATCTTGCATAAAGCAAAGACCTGAAAAACAACCCTTTTGCTGGGCGGCAACCTAAAGACTGTTGTGGCCAAGTTTGGTTCCAATTGGCTGAAAAGTTTCAGAGAAGATCTTTGAATGTGTTTCCCCATAGGGTGCAATGTTAAAACTATGTTCCCTACTGGTGGACATCTGGGATAAAGCGCAGACCTGAAAAACAATTTTTTGCAAGGGGCCATCTGAAGACTATTTTGGCCAAATTTGGTTCCAATTGGCCCAGTAGTTTCAGAGGAGAAGATCTTTGAATGTGTTTTTCCATAGGCTCCAATGTTAAAACTATGATCTGTGCTGGCTTCCATCTTGGATAAAGCGCAGATCTGAAAAACAATTTTTTTGCAGGGGACCATCTAAGGACTATTGTGGCCAAGTTTGGTTTCAATTGGCTTAGTAAATTCAGAGGAGAAGATCTTTGAAAGTATTTTCCCATACGGTCCAATATTAAAACTATGACACCCCCCTGGTGGCCATCTTGGATATAGCGAGGATCTGAAAAACATTTATTTTTGTAAGGGACCATCTAAGGACTATTGTGGCCAAGTTTGGCTTTAATTGGTCCATTAGTTTCTGAGGAGAAGATCTTTGAAAGAATTTTTCCCATAGGGTCCAATGTTAAAACTGTGATCCCCGCTGGCGGCCATCTTGGATATAGCAGGGATCTGAAAAACAACTGTTTTGCAGGGGATCATCTAAGGACTATTGTAGCCAAGTATGGTTTCAATTGGAAAGAAGATCTTTGAAAGTGTTTTCCCAAAGGGTCCAATGTTAAACTATGATCCCCGCTGGTGGCCATCTTGGATATAACCAACTTTTTTGCAGGGGACCATCTAAGGACTATTGTGGCCAAGTTGGGTTTTAATTGGCTCAGTAGTTTCAGAGGAGAAGATCTTTGAAAGTGTTTTCCCATAGGGTGCAATGTTAAAACTATGATCCCCGCTGGCGGCCATCTTGGATATAGCGCGGATCTGAAATCAGCTTTTTTGTAAGGCACCATCTAAGGACTATTGTGGCCAAGTTTGGCTTTAATTGGTCCAGTAGTTTCTGAGGAGAAGATCTTTGAAAGAATTTTTCATATAGGGTCCAATGTTAAAACTATGATCCCGCTGGCGGCCATCTTGGATATAGCGCGGATCTGAAAAACAACTTTTTTGCAGGGGACCATCTAACGAATATTGTGGCAAAGTTTGGTTTCCCCGCTGGCGGCCATCTTGGATATAGCGCAGATCTGAAAAACAACTTTTTTGCAGGGGACCATCAAACCAATATTGTGGCAAAGTTTGGTTTCAATTGGCCCAGTAGTTTCCGAGGAGAAGATCTTTCAAAAATTTGTCCCATAGGGTCCAATGTTAAAACTATGATTCCGCTGATGGCCATCTTGGATATAGCGCGGATCTGAAAAACATTTCTTTGCAGGGTACCATCTAAGGAATATAGTGGCCAAGTTTGGTTTCAATCGACTCAGTAGTTTCAGAGGAGAAGACCTTTGAAAGTGTTTTCCCATACAGTCCAATGTTAAAGCTATGATCCCAGCTGGCGGCCATCTTGGATATAGCAGAGATCTGAAAAACAAGTTTTTTGTAAGGGACCATCTAAGGACTATTGTGGGCAAGTTTGGTTTCACTTGGCTCAGTAGTTTTAGAGGAGAAGATCTTTGAAAGTGTTTTCCCAGAGGGTCCAATGTTAAAACTATGATCCCCACTGGCGGCAATCTTGGATATAGCGAGGATCTGAAAAACAAGTTTTTTGTAAGGGACCATCTAAGGACTATTGTGGCCAAGTTTGGCTTTAATTGGCCCAGTAGTTTCTGAGGAGAAGATCTTTGAAAGTGTTTTCACATAGGGTCCAATGTTAAAACTATGATCCCCGCTGGCGGCCATCTTGGATATAGCAGGGATCTGAAAAACAATTGTTATGCAGGGGACCATCCAAGGACTATTGTGGCCAAGTTTGCTTTCAATTGGCTCAGTAGTTTCAGAGGAGAAGATCTTTGAAAGTGTTTTCCCATAGGGTCCAATGTTAAAAGTATGATCCCTGCTGGCGACCATCTTGGATATAGGGCAGATCTGAAAAACAACTTTTTTGTAAGGGACCATCTAAGGACTATTGTGGCCAAGTTTGGCTTTAATTGGCCAAGTAGTTTCTGAGGAGAAGATCTTTGAAAGTATTTTCCCATAGGGTCCAATGTTAAAACTATGATCCCTGCTGGCGGCCATCTTGGATAAAGCGTGGATCTGAAAAACAACTTTTTTGAAGGGGACCATTTAAGAACTATTGTGACCAAGTTTGGCTTCAATTTGCCCAGTAGTTTCAGAGAAGAAGATCTTTGAATGAAAAGTTTACGCTGAAGACGGACAACGGACGAAAAGTGATGGCAAAAGTAAAGCCAGGTGAGCTAAAAATATAAGCAAATAAGGTTTTAAACATCTTTTTAATTTTTTTTTTTTTTTTTTGAAAAATATGTTTTTATTAATAAAATAATTGCTTTGGAACAGCATTATATTTCAGCATTGATGAAAAAAATTCAAAAAGCTTAACATGAAAAATATAAAAGGGAGGTAACCATATGTGTTTTTCAAAAATTACTGCTGATAACCTCGGACTTTACCCCTTGATCAATTGGAGCCCAAGGTAATTATCTATGTTTCCAGGTAAACTGACTTGTATATAGCTCATTTGTGAGTACAGTTTGTCTTCACACTCTAGGAGTTTCATTTGCTGAGAGATTTCTATCAAAACGATTAAACTACTTCAAAGGGATTAAAATGATGAGAAAAGTTGGGGATTGTAACCGAGATTTATTTATGAATTATAAAACATTTAAAAAAATGATATTTCTTGTCTTAGTTTTATAGAACCTGATTGTATATCTTTTATTATTATTTAAAACTTTGTACCATTCTGAAAAGGTGAAGATTTAGGGAGCAATTTTTGGGAAGGCTTAATTACAGTAAATTAATACCCCAACAGGCATTTTGCAGTGTAATTCACTAACACATTCTTTGTTTGTTTTTTTTTGTTTTTTCTTTATAAAGCCATAATGACATTTCACAACTTTACAGAAATAAGTTAATACTATTTATTATAAGCAAAAATGTATTCAGAATAAGAAATAAAGCCCCAAAAAAGTTTGATACCATACCCAGGTACCACTCATTTCTATTGTCAAGTTTTCTTTCTGTATCAATCAACTAATCACTTTGAAGTTATTTAATCAGTTTGATAGAATTTTGTTAGGTAATGAAACTGGTCAGCTGGGAAGGTGAGTTGTTTTTTAAGATGTGTTCAGTATGAATCAATTTACCTTCAGGGTTTGGAAATTAGTTTGTAGAGTTGCAGTTCTATTATGGGTAAAGCTAGAGAATATCCGCAGTAATAAAAAAAAGTCAACTTAACAATCGTAAAATTCTAAAAGAATTAGGAGTAAAAACAGATCTGACAATATTCAAAACACTATTTTAAAGGCATTTGACAGTAAGTAATCATACAGGTAAGGCCTGATTGGCCAGGTTAATTAGTTCATCAGGTAAACATTTATTTAACGGGAAGTTTAATCCGTTGATTGGGTCTAATTAACGTTTCACTGTGGATCAAAGGAAGTAATTATGGACACCCTATAGTAATAATGTGTGGGTTTCATATTTTTTTAAAGGGGGAGTGTAAGCTGGAGGAAACGTCGGAAGCAGGAGATTTTGGTCTCCCACGTGGGAGAGGGACGCCAAGGGGGAGTTGATGCTAAAAGCGGGAGTCTCCCGTGTAATGCAGGAGGGTCAACAGGTATGCTATTGAATTTTTGAGGTATGGACAGTTTGGGTTTAAACAAGGCCAGTTTGGGTATAACTGGGAACAGTTAAGGTTAAAACTGGCAACAGTTTGCATTTAAATGAGCTATAACTTAAATACTGAATCCTTACCCATGTAAATTCTGTTGTTGCTCAAGTTCTGATGGTGTAGAAAATTATAGCTGGTTAATATCTGACAAACGTTTCTTTGAAGGAGTTGGATCTGAAATCAGACCAGGACCTCGTTTGAAACTGTAAAAAGAAAAATTCAAATTACAGTTTGTAATAAGGCGTTATTGATTTGACCTGTTCTTTAAAGTTATTTTTTCTTTAGACATGCACTTGTAAATACAATTTATACCATGTTATATCAAATCTATTTAGAAGTATTTCAATTGACGTTTCATATGTAAGAAGGCTTGATATCATAGTCAACGGAAATTATGTCCTTATCTAGCTGTCAGTAACTGCGAACATTTGTCCGGACAGTGCCTGTATGTATTGTCTTTGGTACTCGTCTTGATAAGTTGGACTTTTTTCTAGTTTGATTTTTACTGGAGTCTTTTTGTGTATTTATTTTTTAGCCATTCACCAGACAAAGGGGGATGGTTTGGATCCAAGAAAACGAATTTTATCCCACCGCAATTTTGCGCCTGTCCCAAGTCAGGAATATGTTGGTCATTGGCTTGTTCTTGTCTTCTCAGAAAATTTTTAGTTTCTTGATATTTGGGTTATTGGATGTGGTTTGTTACCTTTTTTTACCTTTAAGGGGCCATTTAGGGCTTAATGCTATATGGTGTGAGGTTCCTCACTGTGTTAAGACTGTACGGTGACCCCTAGATGCTTTGTTTTGGGTTGTTTTAACCTGGATATTGGATGTTGTCTCCTTGACATTTACCCCATTTCCTTTCTTTTTCATATGTAAAACCACCAAGCAAACAAAACACGGCACAGGACTACCCCCTGAGACTATAAATGTATTAATGCTCTTACTTTCCAACCATTTCTACCTGCTTGAAGTAATAAAGTAGTCAAAGTATGTTTTTTACACAAAGACTAGAAAGCATAATGACATTTAAATACATTTCCTTGTAAATTATTTATATTGACATACATCTTTGTCAGTGGACTGTGTATGTGGAAATTTTCATCATGGGGTCATTTTTTCTACATTCCCTGTCAAGAAAACTCTGCTAAAATTTTCCAATCACTTTGTACACAAAAATACCACCCAGGCAAAATGTTTATCCCATAAAATTGTCATCTTTCTACAAAATTTATTCACTATATCCAAAATTTTGTAGTGCATTCCCAAGGCATCAAGAGCATGATACGAATCTAATTTTGAAGCACATTCTTTCAAAATTTTTCAGGGCACCAAACCTACACGTGGCATTGCCTACATGTATGTTAATTCCAATGAGGCAATATGCCTTTATCTATATGTTATTTTCATTTAAAAATTACCACCCAATTTTGGCAAAATTGCCTTCCCTGGGTGTTATGTATGTTTTACTGAAACAGCCTTTACTATATAATGCTCGTCAAATATTCATAAGTCTGTTGTAAAGAGTATCCTCACAGGTCTGAAACTTCCATAATCTGGCAAAATCATACATTGTTTGTGACAAAATTTTAGGTTTGTAGTCTGGAACTATTGCCATTATGAATGCGACAAAAATATTTTTTATGACAATAGACAATATTTATTGTGCAAACCCATTTACAGTAAATGGTTATGGCATGATGAAAACAAACAATATCAATAACATAAAAATCGACTGAACATATTCATGATGTGACAGTGGTTTTAAATATTTGGAGTTACTGCATTATGAATTTATTCTAAGTTGCCAACATTCTGACATAAATTTTATTGTTAATTTAAGTAAATTATATGAATTGCTATTAAGCAAATATGAGATTTCACTCATAGTTAAATGATAGTTTGGATAAGATTTATTAGTGTATTTTTTTAGTTTTTCTACGAATAATTTTCTTTGTGTTGAATAATGGGTGCATGTTGAGAAAAAATGGTATTCATCCTCAACATCACCACTGCTACATGAAATACAAAGACGAATATTCCTTTCAGTATTATTATATCGGCCTTTTTCTATGGCTAGTTTGTGTGCACTTAGGCGAAATTTACTGAGGATAGATCTATCTTGTTTTGATTTACAAACATCAAGATAAGCAGGTCTTTTAACAGGGGTATATATTTTACTATTTTATGTGCAGATTCACAGAAACACAACATACAGACTGAAAACAGTACTGTAAAACAGGAAATATCCACAGCAGTTTTATTTTTGCTATTTTCACGCTGATGGATGAAGCACGAAAATAAAACTATTGTGAATATTTTCATGTGATTGAATGAATGAGTGGCTTAACCAGCAACCATGAATTGAAGCTAGACTGCACCAAATGAAAATTATTTTGAAAATTGTGAAGAAAAGGAGGGCAGGAAAATTTTCCAGTTTACAGTATACCTTTTAAGCTTTTCGAATTTCAAGTATAGCACTATTAATCTTTCATTATACCTCAGTATATGAACATAACTACTAAAATTTCTAAAACAAAATAACTATTTTTCACCTATTCCAATTTTGTAACTGTTTATCGGTCAATAGTTTCTCAGATTATTGACTGGCAGTGTGGATATTTTTCCCGAACTTTTTTCTTGCTTTCCTATTGGATAAAATATCTGATGACAACTAAGAATGCTTTGGCATCATTGTTTCCATATGAATTTGCAAATTACAAAAAGCTCTATTCACTTTGCAGCAGATTAAATTTTGTTGAAGAAAACAGATGTAATTGTGTTTGTTTTAATATGAATACAAAACTTAGAAAACAAATACTAGAAATGAGAGAGATGATTCAAAAGTTGTAAATCTTGTGTTTTTAGCATAATAAAACACTTTTCACTGTTTATACAGGAATAGCAAGTTGTTGTCCCCTTGACCCCTAACTATGCCTCAGTCAATAGTCAGATTCTAAGGGACAACAAACTTGCTATTCCCTCATAACCAGTCAATAAGTATAAATTACTGTATATCAGAGATGAAATTGTGATTAATAGAAAAAAGCGGAAATCCACTACACTGGAAGGGTAGGTATATAGTAAAAAAAACAAATATAATAGAGCAGCTTGAAGGCAAACAAGAGGCTCTCAAGAGCCTGTATTGCTCACCTGGGCCACGGCTGACATATGCAGTTAAAATAATCCCAATGTTTTAAGGGCATCATTTTTAAATTTGTTAATAGACATTGATGTTATATTATCTGAAGTTAAACTATATCCCAGACTGACAGCTATTTTGGATGGGGGTGGAGTTCTAATGTTAAAACTATGATCCCTGCTGGCGGTCATCTTGGATATAGCGGGAATCTGAAAAACAACTTTTTGCAGGGGACCATTTGGGGACTATTGTGGCCAAGTTTGGTTTCAATTGGCCATGTAGTTACTGAGGAGAAGATCTGTGAAAGTGTTTTCTCATAGGGTCCAATGTTAAAACTATGATCCCCACTGGCAGCCATCTTGGATATAGTGCGGATCTGTAAAACAACTTTTTTGAAGGGGACCATCTAAAAACTATTGTGGCCAAGTTTGGTTTCAACTGGCCAAGTTTTTTCAGAGGAGAAGATCTTTGAGAGTATTTTCCCATAGGGTCCAATGTTAAAACTATGATCCCCTCTGGCGGCCATCTTGGATATTGTGCGGATCTGAAAAACAACTTTTTTGCAGGGGACCATCTAAGGACTATTGTGGCTAAGTTTGGTTTCAATTGGCCAAATAGTTTCAGAGGAGAAGATCTTTGAAAGTATTTTCCTTAGGTCCAATATTAAAGCTATGATCCCTGCTGGTGGCCATCTTGGATAAAGCGCGGATTTGAAAAACAACTTTTTTGCAGGGGACCATCTAAGGACTATTGTGGCCAAGTTTGGTTTCAATTGGACATGCAGTTTCAGAGTAGAAGAAAGTATTTTCCCATAGGGTCCAATGTCAAAACTATGATCCCTGCCCGCGGCCATCTTGGATATAGCGCATATCTGAAAAACAACTTTTTGCAGGTGACCATCTAAGGACTATTGTGGCCAAGTTTGGTTTTAATTGGCTCAGTAGTTTCAGAGGAGTAGATCTTTGAAAGTATTTTCCCATACGGTCCAATGTTAAAACTATGATCACCGCTGGCGGCCTTCTTGAATATAGCGCGGATCTTTAAAACAACTTTTTTGCAGGGGACCACCTAAGGACTATTGTGGCAAAGTTTGGTTTCAATTGGCCCAGTAGTTTCAGAGGAGAAGATCTTTGAATGAAAAGTTTAAGCAGGATGGACGAAGGACAGAAGACGGACGACGAACGGAAGGACGGATGGACGACATACGAAAAGTGATGGCAAAAGCTCACCCTGGGTGTATATTCTTAAACTTCAGTTGAAGTTTACTATAACAACATAGAAACATACGGTTTGGGAGAATAGGTATACTGATATGGGTTTCCAGGAGATTTGTGGCCCTAAAATGTAACAGGAGCAATCTCTGTGATAACCAGGCTTTAGACTTCTCACACCCTCTTTCAAGAAACATTTCACTGGCAGATTTTGTTCTGGAAGAAAAAAATAAAATGCATCTGTGAATTATTAGTCACTTAATACATTAAAAAATCTACCATAAAAATATAACAAGAGCTGTTGCTGAATGTCAGCCAGTTACACCCCCAAAATTTGAACCCTGAATCAATATACCCATCAACAGGTTTAACCCTACCACTGGCTTTTGCTAGTTCCAGTACCAAGTCCAGCTGTCCTGAGTTCCTATTGTTGTCTAAATTTGTCTTTTGTCTTATACATGTTTTTCTTGTGTAGTTTCCTTGCAAATTGTTGCATGTAATTATAATTTTCAGCCGTTGTAGGTGTTTCTTGTTGTCCATTTTTTAACATGTAAAAAATTTAAGTGGGTGTATAGACACAATACATGTGTTAAACCATGATATTATTAAATCCTCAAGAAAACTTTTTCACCCGGATTCCAATGAAAATATTCTGTCAATGTCAGACAAAATAACTAAATACAGAAGTTACTGTGGGTTAGATTAAATTTAATAATTATGGCGGATTTCTCAGATGATTAACGTATTTCATTTGCAATTCTTCAATGAACATACCAATATTCCTCTATTCCACCTATAAAACTCCTTCTTAACTCCTGTCTTTTGTCTGCTAATCAATTACTCAACTTTCTATAGAATTCTATTGTATACCAATTTGTACTGCCTGAAGGGGTTTACCGGTGACAAATTGGTATACAATAGAATTCTATAGAAAGTTGAGTAATTGATTAGCAGACAAAAGACAGGAGTTTAGAAGGAGTTTTATAGGTGTTACTAGAGGAATATTGGTATGTTCATTGAAGAATTGCAAATAAAATACGTTAATCATCTGAGAAATCCACCATAAAACAAGTAATTAGATCACCTTGTCACGCTATGGTCAACTGACCACGGGTATAATCTCCCACTCAGGTATTGAACAGTTTTTATAGTCATTGTTTGAAAGGTTCCAAATAGAATCGGCTTTCGGGTCAGCACCGAAGTACTGACTACTGGGCTGGTGAATACCCTGGTGGACTAAAAGTCCACCAGCAGTGGCATCAACCCAGTGGCAACAAATAACTAAATACCAAAGTTACTGTGGATTTAATTTCTGCATATGCGCATTTCAACAACTTATGTCTCTTCAGTGCAGATAAAACCTAAACGTTTGGAAGACCTTAAACTCAAAGAATTGTTTAAAAACTGATAGAGAACAAATAACCAATATAATCTAAATGTGAAACCAAAATCAGCTAAGGACAGAGCTTTGCATGAGGGAGATACTCCTTAGTTTTCAACAAAATTTACAAAAATTTAGATATTGTAAGCTTCCAAATAGAATCCGCTTTCAGGTCAGCACAAAAGGACTGACTACTGGGCTGGTGAATACCCTTGCACATCAGGCACATCTTCAGGTGGTATACTGCAACAAAAGCAGCTGTTTAGGAGGAATATGCACTGAAAAGGTACTCCCTTTTCCCTTTTTTCCCAAAACCATTTGAATTATTTCCCTTGAAAATATTTAGCAGCAGCAACCATATTACTTTGTGCACATGTTCAGGAGGTATACTACAATTTTGCAAGATTTCATCAGAACCAAACAGTTGTTTAGGACATACACTGAAAGGTATATGGACTGAGACACCGACAGATAGGAGAATTTCCATTCATCTTCATGGATGTTTCTAGCATTCAACAAGAGTTGGTAAAAGGAGTCTTTCCATCGGAGAATATTTCAAAATCACGCAAAAATCCAAAAAATGTATATTTACCCCCAAATTTTCGATTTCCAAAGATCAGATTTCTGCTTAAAACTTTTAAAGCTTTAAATATCTTTTTGCCAAAATATATATGGCAGAGACATATTTTATCGAATTCAATTATTTTATACAGTACTTAAGGACTTTTATTTCTCTTCTTGTATGTTTGATCTTTCTTGATTAATTTAATCTATTTATGTATTATTTGATGATTATTATAATCACTGTTGATCAGTCATACTTGACTTCACAGGTTTGACAGTTTCTACCTTTATAGTTCACAATTAATTAAATGGTCAGCTTTATTGATTTTATCTAGGGTCAGTATTACTGTCACCAAATCAAGGATTATTCTGATTGGTTGGTTGGGACATACCCCAAGATTCAAAAAATGGGTTTTTGAGGGAAAATGGAGTTTGGTTTATTTCCCAGTGTAATTTATATATAGTGATAGTTTGGAATCATGATGTTGAATTGACATTGTATTTATTTGAATTCTGAACACTTGTAAACTTTAGGATTTATATTATTCAGTAATGTACACCCCCTGATTCATTTAACTTGTCTTTTTTATCGTTCGTTTTATTTTTTCCGTTCGTTCGTGTATCGTTTTTGGTTCGTTCGTGTATTGTTTTCCGTTCGTTTGCGTTGATGGTTTGTCTGCACGATAAACGGGTTCGTTTGTTCATGCAAGGAATCAAACGATTGAAAACCAAATAATTAAATTTGATTGGTTACTGTAAAATACTAATTCGTTCGTCTGGACGAACGCAGCTATCGTTCATTCGTCTGCACGAACGCTAGTATCGTGCGTTCGTTTGTGCCTTAGTTCATCATCACAATCCCTGTTATCGTGCACCAATGATTTAGCAGTACAAATTATTTGTAGTGACTTTCTCCATTCGTCTATAGTTCAAATTTTTATTTACTTTGATCGCACTTTTGTACCTTCACGTTAAAGATTCACCTACTGAATAGGTCTCCTGAATTTACCTGCAAGGCTTCATATAAAAAATTCGACATCTTTAAGAGACTGTTCACGATATCAAACACCAAACAACACCATCTGCATATTCGGTCAACGTTTAAAATTTATAAACAAAAAACTTCTTACAAACTATTTACATCAATAATAACATAATACAGATTTTATGTAATATCTGGGACTAATATACAATCAGAGACATATAATTAATTATATGTCTCTGATACAATGTAACATTTATACTAGTCCCAGGGAATATTAACCATTCAGGAAGCCGACGCAAATATTAAATTGGAATTCCATACTTTAGTCAGCAGTTAGAAACTTTTGACTTCTTTTAAAAGCAAATATATAATTACGAAAATGAAGTCCACTTTGGCCGAAGCATACTTACTGTCACAAAATTTCTATATGTTGTTTTGTGTACATTTTTTTGTACATGTACTTTTGTATATTTCATTTACCCCAGGGCGTATTATTGCAACCAGCTTTTTTGTCAACTAAATAGCTATATGAAATGAAAATCCCCCGTTGATTAAAAAAAGAAAAGAAAATAAGAAAAAAATGTCACAGGTGAAGAACCAGTATATTTTTACTATTACTATTTTCACACTTTAAAATAATAACTTTGTGTATGGATTTCGATATTTGATATTATCTGCACTGATGAGAGAATCATGAGACATAAGTTGTTGAAATGGTCATATGCAGAATATAAATTTGAGTAATTTAGTACTTTGTTTCCACATAATTATACGCATCCATTTTTGGAACTTCCCGTTCTGCTATGCAGGTTCAAACATGGTATTACCAAATAACCTTCTTTACTGAATCAATCATGCACTTTCCTTGGTGTTTTTTTCATGGATAAAATGCCTGTTACAACAACATATCCATAAACAATCTTATCTATAAACATTCTTTGTGAAAACAAATAAATATGTCTTTGCAGAACTTTGACACGGTTCGCACAATTTAAAAAATAAGTTTGTTGCTGTCATGAAATAAACACGGAACACTTCATATTTTTAACCCCTTTAAAAAGGTGACAGATCAATAAACTTGAGCAAGGATGAGTAAAATACAGGGGTTTGTGGTAATTAAAAGAATTCATAAACTGTGTGTTAGCGACTTTACAATTACACAATTTATTTTACTGAATTGCATAAATGACACTGAGAAATCAACAAGACACAGAAAAAAACTGACAAAATTAACAAAATGTAATAAAAGATAGAACGCCTGTTTATATTGTGTACACATGTTTCATGAGTATGTTTGAGTAGATTTTGGCGGCACTTCATTTCCGCGAATTTGCAAAAAATAGCATACATCGTCTTTGCAATTTATGTTAACTTCAGTTCTGCGAGTCGGATTTCGTAAATCATACCTCATCTCCACAAATTGTCAAACCTGTTGAAGGAATACCACGAGTATGAAAACACAATGTCACGAGAGAAGTTCCATCATAATGATATTTGTCCCGAAGAATAAAACGTTATGTACAGAAAATTTTCACGTTGAAACAATTTTAATTGCAAATGGAAGATTAAAATGATTTGCAAGTATTATGATATTTCTCTAGTAGAAACTGTCTTAGGTGGAGCAAATATACAGGCGTTGACAATAAAAATACAGCTTTTTTCATTCTTGATTCTAACGGAAGAAGACATTCAGATATACTGCTTTCAAATTATATTTATATACCTGAAGTGAGATTTCGTCAGTCGATTTTGAAAAGCTAACATTTCGTGAATTGTTTTGCAAATTAATCTCGTTGTATGTATTGCATGCATTGCGCATGTATACATGTATATGTGAAAATCTAGTAAGTTAAAAAGTCTTTCATCGTTTTGAGAAATGTATTTTGCCAGGAACGGAATAGGAAATATGACCGTATCATTTTGTCCTTCCGTAAATTAAAATAGCTCTTATATTTTAATCTAAAGTTTTAATTATATTTTGTTCGTTTCATTTTTCTATAAAGAATTATTATTTAGATGTTTATTTCTTTCATGTTTTGTCGATTTCATTCTTATATTCTATTTTGATAGACAAAGTAGCGATTTTTTCACAAATATTGTTTATTTTTATCAAACCGTAAATATTTTCGGCTAAAATGTTTCAAAAAGTTGTGTCACAAAGATCCTTTTTAATTATCAATTATTGTTTATCTGTCAAACCGAAACAGACAATGTTTATTAAAAAGGATAATCCGACTTTAAGCCAAATAACTTTTTTTGGATAAAATTGTAAAAAGTCATTTTATTGGATAACGTAAGTTTCTTTCCTTCCTGTCAATCAATTTCTAATATTTATAGATTTTTATGAAATATATTTTTGTTATATTTATTGTTGATCGTTGAAATATGAAATATGGAAATATCAGCAACTTCGCATCTATGTGAAATACGAAGCTATTTCCGTAGAAACAGAGACTGTGTGATTCGGTTAAAAAAACACCCGGTCAAACTACTGTCTTGCATTTGTAAAATACAAACTCGCTATCAGATTGATACACAAGCAAATATCTATAAGGATACACACAGTACAAGGAATAAATCACAAAGTTGAAGACAAAAATACTTGTTCCTTCCATCCGAATGGTTGGTGTATGCAGGGCTTGAATATATACATGTATTAATGTGCAAATTATCAAATAAATGAACGTGCAGAAAAAGCAATCATAAAAAATTACATTACTGTTCTTTCGGAAAACCCAAAGTGTAGGATTTTTTGTGGCAGCTGCCAAAAGCTGTATTAAGTACTAAACTGAGTTATTTTCTAAGGTAGCCTACTGAATCACATAGTTCGAAATTCAGATATAGCTGCACAAAGATCACGGTAACGTATAAGCAATTAGCGACCGTGAAGTTTCTTTTTTTTCCATTTCTATTTATTTTTTTTTTGTAATTGTTGCGCAGAAAATAAATAAATAAAAAGAAGATCGACATTTTACGTTACTATCCATTCTATTACATTAGTGATTTTTTCATGCTGGACCACCACAAATTCAAAATGTATCAGACGTTCCGTATACATTTTTTGTAATTAGCTTTTAATAGATATTTTAGTCAAAAGCCAGTGAATTTCCATTCATACATAGGTTGCTGTCAAATGTGAAGTAATAAACCGGTGGCACATTAGATAAAAACGTTCGTTTGTACACACGATTAGAGCCTTCGTTTGTACATACGATTAGAGCGTTCGATCGTTTGCATGATAAGAGCGTTTGTTTGTCTGCACGCACGATTACAGCGTTCGTTCGTACATGATATGAATCGTTCGTTTAGACGATACTGGCGTGTGTATTACCTTTCGTTCGTTCGTTTGTCGTGCGTTTATGCATCGTTTATCGTGCGTTCGTACATCATTTTTCGTTCGTTCGTATATCGTTCGTGTGGGTAAGTTAAACGAATCAGGGGGTGTAGGTAAGAATGGATTTTATTTACATTTAGGTGTGATAGAGATGAATGTTTTGAACGGAGTGTTATTTTGCCTGATTCAGTAAGTATGACCCTAAACCCTATATTTTATTAGGTGTTTGAATGAGTTGAGGTTCTGTGAATAAGTATTGTTTGGAAGTAGGGAGATAGATTTTTGAACGATTCTGTGAGTGACCTTGACCTTTTGTCATGGATCTATGACGTCACATTATATTATCTACTTATACGTCATAGCCAGTAATTTTAATGTAAACATTACATTTTATTGAGAACAATTATATTATATTAATGGTTTATTGTATGAATATAATATATTATGATACATGAATTTATATTATATTTGAGTACTTATCATTGTACATTGTTTGTAGGACCCATTGATTGTACAGACATGATGTAATTGACTTATTGATGTCAGATGTAACTTGTACACTTTGTTGTGGTTGATGTTCATATAACCTGATTCCATAAATTGGTAAGATTCATGTTTATAGTAATTTTACTTTGTTTATTGCATTCTTCTGAAACTGACATTTTGGAGTAATTGGCACATGAGGATACCATCTTAGTACATGGCAGTTGAAGGGATTATCCCCTTGATAGTTACTATGATGTATTTGTAATAGATTGTATTTTGTTGTTTATGTAAGATGGAAACAAACTTGATTGAGATATACATTATGTTATTTTTGGGTGGAATTCATTCTGGCTATGACATTGATTATTTGTATGGAAACGGACATCAACATTATATTTGTAGAAGTATTTATATTCATATTTATATCTGTGATATTTTGATAAATTTGTAATTGTCTGTTATTGTTATTACAGGATTATAATTATTACCAGTTTCGAATAAAGTTATAATGAACCCTAGACGAGTCATGTTCTGCTTGACACCCAAGAAACGACCCTGTTATATATAAACCCCTGTCTATATATGTGTTAACTCTACTTAAAGTGTATTGCTTAGAAAACACATCTACGGTATTCTTTAGCGTCTTCTTCATCACTATCCATACATGTGATAGGTCTCTGGAGCTAATGCAGGAGAAAGCCTTGATTTTCAGGGAGATTAGCCATTTTTCAGGTGAAATAAGGGAGATTTTTTTAATCACCAGATTTCCAACATATATATACTGCCCGGGATTTAGCTAGAATTTTGAGACCATTAGTCATTTGAGTATCAATTTCGCAGGGCAATGTGTACTAAGAAGATTTTATTTTTAGAATTTGTAATTTTTAAGTATTTGGTTTTTAAAATATGCACATCATTGTCCCAGATTAAGATTTTTTCTTGCTTATAATGGGTTCTTTTTAAAGCTAAGATGCTGTTAGATTTGATACTGAATCATTTCTTTATAACTACACTAAGCACTTAATCAAATGCAATGAGATAATTTTTGTCAGCAAAATTTTACATATCATTTTAACTTTCTATATCTTAACTTTTACTTGCTATAAATTTGTAATTTTAAAGAAGTTATTTTGCAAAATATCAATCAAATGTTATTTATAAACACTTTTTTTAGCTAAAAATGTGGAATAAAAATTTTTGTTATATTGATAAAGCAAATATCAGCAAAGGTTCAAATCTAAAAAAATAAATTCATGGAAATGAAAATACAATTTTTAAAGGGAAATAACCCAACTGAAAAAAAAAAACGTGATCTGTAAAAAAATCAGTGCATTCCAAGGGGAAGTTTGACCTGTTTGCTGAAAGAAAGATTTTAATGTTAAAAAAATATAAATTTTAAACAATTGATAGTTAATTGCCATACAGGTAAGCAGGTAATGTCTGATAGACTGGTAATTAGTGATACCATGCCTGGGAACACAGGTAAACAAATCACCGACAGCGGTTGTGTACAACTGAGCTAATCCTTAAATTAGCATTACAGGTGTAATTAAAGTGTCAATTTGGACAATTACATTACAGTGACAAAGATTATGAGCGGTCATGTGACTATAAGCTAATTATATCACTTGGGAATTTTCCTTAATGGCAATTTTGTATACATTTTTTTATTTTGGCTGGATGCCCATTTTGCAGGAGATATTTCGGGAATTCTGGGAGGTTAAAGCAGCCCTTGAAAATCCGGGAGATTTCCATGCTCCCGTTGGGAGATCACATGTATGACTATCATCTGTCTTTAGTCTGTCCAGGACATTGTAGCTTCCTCGTTTAGTCTGGTTCCTAATATGGTTACAAATTCACGAGTCAACAAGAATATGTGTCTAAAGGACACAATGCCCCGCCTCACAACTATTTTGAACAATGCTATATTTCATGATCAGTAAAGCATGAAGTTGGTGGTATGGGTATATTTTTATTATGATTTTTGTTTTTTGTTGTTCTTGTAAGATTTTATAGAGACACAGACCACATACAATGTAGGACTTTGATTTCCATGCTCTCGTAGAGAGATCAAAGGTATGACTATCATCTGTCTTTAGTCTGTCCATCATTAGCCAAA
>MJUU01007898.1:48034-66297 GCA_002080025.1 Modiolus philippinarum
TTGCCTACTGTTCTTACACTTCACACTACAACAAAACAAGAGTTGTTCAATGCATGTGAAGATTGCAGTGACTATAATTCAATATTCTAATACAACATTTATATAACAGAGGTTTTCATTGGTCAAAACTGACCGTCAATTCCTCCATCTACACACCTGGGACATTGTAGCTTCCTCATTTAGTCTGGTTACTAATATGGTTACAAATTCACGAGTCAACAAGAATATGTGTCTAATGGACACAATGCCCCGCCTCACAACTATTTTGAACAATGCTATATTTCATGATCAGTAAAGCATGAAGTTGGTGGTATGGGTATATTTTTATTATGATTTTTGTTTTTTGCTGTTCTTGTAAGATTTTATAGAGACACAAACCACATACAATGTAGGACTTTGCTATTCTTGTTACATTTTATAGAGACACAAACCACATACAATGTACGACTTTACTGTTGTGTAACATTTTATAGACACATAAACCACCTACAATGTAGGACTTTCCTGTTCTTGTAACATCTTATAGACACAAACCACATACAATGAAGAACTTTGCTGTTCTGTTACCATTTTATAAAGACACAAACCATATACAATGTAGGACTTTGCTGTTCCTGTAACATTTTATAGTCACACAAACCACATACAATGTAGGACTTTGCTGTTCTAGTAACATTTTATAGAAACACAAACCACATACAATGTAGGACTTTACTGTTCTTGTAACATTTTATAGAGACACAAACCACATACAATGTAGGACTTTGCTGTTCTAGTAACATTTTAAAGAAACACAAACCATATATAATGTAGGACTTTGCTGTTCTAGTAACAATTTATAGAGACACAAACCACCTACAAGGTAGGACTTTGCTGTTCTAGTAACATTTGATATAGAAACAAACCTTATACAATGTAGGACTTTGCTGTTCTAGTAACATTTTATAGAGACACACACCACCTACAATGTAGGACTTTGCTGTTCTAGTAACATTTTATAGAAACAAAAACCACATACAATGAAGGAATTTGCTGTTCTAGTAACAATTTATAGAGACACAAACCACCTACAATGTAGGACTTTGCTGTTATTGTAACATAATATAGAGACACAAACCACATACAATGTAGGACTTTGCTGTTCTAGTAACATTTTATAGAGACACAAACCACATACAATGTAGGACTTTGCTGTTCTTGTAACATCTTATAGAGACACAAACCATATTCAATGTAGGACTTTGCTTGTAACATTTCATAGAGACAGAAACAACATACAATGTAGGACTTTGCTGTTCTTGTATCATTTTATAGAGACACAGACCACATACAATGTAGGACTTTGCTGTTCTTGTAAAATTATAAAGAGACACAAACCATACACAATAAAGGACTTTGATGTTCTTATAACATTTTATAGAGACACAAAGCGCATACAATGTATGACTTTGCTGTTCTCGTAACATTTTATAGAGACACAAACCACATACAATGTAGGACTTTGCTGTTCTTGTAACATTTTATAGACACAAACCACATACAATATAGGACTTTGCTGTTCTTGTAACATTTAATAGAGACACAAACATATACAATGTAGAACGTTGCTGTTCTTGTAACATTTTATAGAGACACAAACCACAAAAACTGTAGGACTTTGCTGTTCTAGTAACATTTTACAGAGACACAAACCATATACAATGTAGGACTTTGCTGTTCTTGTAACATTTTATAGAGACACAAAGCACATACAATGTAGGAATTTGCTGTTCTAGTAACATTTTAGAGACACAAACCACAGACAATGTAGGACTTTGCTGTTCTTTTAACATTTTATAGAGACACAAACCACATACTATGTAGGACTTTGCTGTTCTGTTAACATTTTATAGAGACACAAACCATATACAATGTAGGAATTTGATGTTCTTGTAACATTTTTTAGAGACACAAACCACATGCTATGTAGGACTTTGCTGTTCTGTTAACATTTTACAGAGACACAAACCATATAAAATGTAGGACTTTGCAGTTCTTGTAACATTTTATAGAGACACAAACCATATACAATGTAGGACTTTGATTTCCATGCTCCCGTAGGGAGATCAAATGTATGACTATCATCTGTCTTTAGTCTGTCCATCATTAGCCACCCCCCCCCTACACAGACCACCCAGAGGTCTGACAGTTATAGTTCTATTTATACCTACTTGTTTTCTTTAGCATCTTCTTCATCACTATCATCTGTTAGTAGACGTTGCCTACTGTTCTTACACTTCACACTACAACAAAACAAGAGTTGTTCAATGCATGTGAAGATTGCAGCGACTATAATTCAATATTCTAATACAACATTTATATAACAGAGGTTTTCATTGGTCAAAACTGACTGTCAATTCCACCATATACACACCTGGGACATTGTAGCTTCCTTGTTTAGTCTGGTTCCTAATATGGTTACAAATTCACGAGTCAACAAGAATATGTGTCTAAAGGTGCGTTTACACGATCAGTTTTTTCCATCCAACTCGCTTCAAACTTTTGGACGGCTGTCGAGAAGGTTTGATGGATGGGGTGTTTACACGCATCAAATTTTTCATCAAATTTTAGCAAGGTGCTCTTTGTCTTTAATTAGCAGCTTTAGAATTCTAACTTGCACACATTGTAATTAGACAGAGTTAGCACCCAAAAAGTAAAATAAAATATTTAATTCTATCTGACCTCGAAATTTTTGTGACGTCAACCTTTCCCATGTCATAATAAAAAACGTCGGCAGTATATCAGTCTAGCGTCTTTTCAAAGTATAGACAAGAAAAGAAAAATAAATAAATACTTAGATCTCCCGTTTTCAAAAGCTATTTATAAAACTATATATCAGTATTTTGTTTATTCAAGTCGTATTCAAATTGCGTATACAAAAAAATAAAAACAAATCTCTCGTAAAAAATTAAGTTCGTGCGTTTTTTTTTTGTTTTTGTTTTTTTTAATTAACGTGTTGAAGCTTCATCTGTTTTCTTCACTGCAATATTTACTTAACCTATGCCGCATTGCTTCTATATGCCTTCCATGGTATAGGAACATGTGTGCCTGAAATATCTTACATGTATCTTATTTGTAGCCGTTTTGCCTAATTAACAGGTCAAGTAAGCCTTTTCTGCATTTTTGATAAAAAAAAAAAAGAAAATATTTTATCATTTAAAAGGGGCTAACGTCAAACGAAGTGTGTGTCAATATTCTTAGATATCGTCAAATTGAGATTTCTGTTTTTTTTTATGTTTTTCATGGAAAACTAAACCTACAGCAACAAACGTGTAAAGATACGTCTCATTTTCTTAAAAAATTTTGATTATATAGGTAGCTGCATTGTTAAGATTCTTGCTATATCAATACAATGTCAGAAAACTGCAATAAACTAACAGTTGTAACAGACATGCAGCACAACTGTTAACAGAATAAAATGGAATTTTTTAATGGATAGTCTAACTATCAAAAAGAAAGCAGAGTAGATTGTCTTTTTGTGAATATGTTGCTTACCCTCTGATAGACTAGACATACGAAGACAAATTCCCCTATATAGTGGAGTGGCCAAGAGGCCAATTTTCAAAATTTAAATTAACTGAAAACCCCATTGAATATTAATATCTTAAACGAAAGTGTAATGTTTGTTCTTTCAGAAAATGTCTGTCGCTGCTATCTGACAAGGTCAAAACATACTTTACTTGAGGGGTCAAAGGTCATAGCCCTAAGAACCGTATTTTTAGTTTTTCTGGCTGTAACTTGCTAATATTTTGACAGTTTTCAGATATTTGGCAAATAAGTATATCTCAACAAAGTTGAATCTTTGGTACCATTTGACTTTCACATAACATTCACCTTTGACCTTGAGGTCAAATAATTGTTTTCAAGTGAAGGATTTTCCAACACACAAATAAATTGCACTGGAATAGTCGTATTTAAACCGAATTGAGAATGCATTAAAGTGCAATCTATGCTGCTATAGCTTTCATTGGATTTGACCTCACTCAAGGTCAAATAGGGAATTGTTTCTTAAAAGTTTGAATTGAATCAAGAGTAATTTAGAACAAGTTATTTGACACTCCGTTTTATACTATTGTACAAGGTGTTTGCAACAATAATGAGTCATATAATGGCCCTGTCACAATATAACGCACAGCACAACGTGTGCCTAGCGTGTGAGAATATTTTAGTACACGCTGGTGTGCGTTGTTTAAGTTAGAGGCACGTTTGTAACACGTTACAAACACGTCGACACACGTTGGCGTGCGTTGTTGAACGTTGAGTGCGTCGGAAAATTTTGAACATGCTCAAAATTTAACGACGTTCGCCAACGTGTTGTTGATAAGTTATGCAGACGTTAGACGAACGGTGGAGGTGCGTTATGCGCGCAATATGGTCGATATTAAGGAGTTACGCATTAGCCGATGTTTTATTACAAAAATAATGGTTAAAGAGCAAGACAAAATTCCAAAGTAATGTAAATAGCTGATTTATATCAGTATTAAAGTGACATATTGTTTTGAAAATATTTTTTTTTCATTATTGAGGGACCTATCCCTCCTGCAAATCTGTCGTATTTTTCGATCGTATTATATTTCTATCCATTTCTACATTTGCAAATGACATTGAAATGAAGAATTTCAAGCCGATCTAACAAAGATCATCAAAACGCTATACAGACGCTCTATGAATGCTAGAAGACCGTTATTGATGCGTTCGGTATACGTCAAGTAGTAAAACGCCTTTGCAACGTTGTCATGCGCTGTTACACGTTTTATTAGCGTTTCATACAATTTATGGACAAGTTTTCCGTGCGTTGTAGGTCGTTAGCCTGACGCTTTGAATGCGTCCAACAAGAGAATTTCTTCAATTTCTTCGGCGTGTGCTAACGTTCTTATAAAAATTATCGAACGTCGGCACACACTGGCTAGAACGTTATAGTATGACAGGGCCTTTAGTCATTGAAGATTTTTGTCAAAATTCTGTTTTCTCATAATATTTTTGATGTGTGTGTGTGTGTGGTGGTGGGGGGAGAGGGCAAACATCTTAATGATTCTTACGCTTGACATTCACAAAAACATAAAGTACAACATATAAATCATTGGTCTTTTGGACCTTTAGTATGCATTGAAAGAGCTCAAGGTTATTTTTGAAATAGTTATCTTTATTTTTATTTTTTACGTGATATTAAATCTTTTCGCGCTCTTCGCATTTAAGTTAAGAAAAACTATGTTTTCTAAAAACAAATCTCTGTCTGGTTCATATGTGTTAACTTAATAACTGCTTGTTATTCACTTGAACAAAACCTTGTTGGATTTTCTTCTATCAGATATTTCAGGTGCACAGGTTGCTATACAGTTCATTTGGTTCTTATTAATTTACCAAAGTATCTAATATATTGAGCAATCAGATCAAATATGATAAAAGAAGAAGAAAAAAAAGTTTTTGTTGTTTTCAAATGCATTGGCCTGCTGCAGAGGGAGTGGTGGAAAAGGTGATAATTTCGCTGTTTCTGAGTATGCTCACGAGCTCATTTCGCTACTCCCGTTGCTCATTTCACTGATCACTTGCTCATTTTCGCTGCTCACGTGCTCATCTCGGGAATATTGCTGCTTCTGCAGCTGTGCGGTGGTAAAAGTGGTAATTTCGCTGTTTAAGGGTAAGCTCATCTGCTCATTTCGCTCCTCACGCTTCTCATTTCTCTGGCCATTTTCTCATTTTCGCTGCTTACGTGTAGTGGAATTGGTAGTGAAATGTTGTTGTGGTGGGAAAAGCGAAACATTCGCTGTTTAAGGGTTTTTTCACTTGCTCATTTCGCTGCTCCCACTGCTCATTTCTCTGCTCACTTGCTCATTTTCGCTGCTCATGTGTTCATCTCGGGAAATTAATTTTAATGTTTGTTAGTGGGTATGGTGGTGAAATGTTGTGGTGGGAAAAGCGACAAATTTGCTTTTTAAGGGTATGCTCATGTCCTCATTTCGCTGCTCATCTTGCTCATTTTTCTGCTCACTTGCTTATTTTCGCTGCTCGTGTGCTCATCTCGGGAATTCAGCGGTTGTTTATTGCTGCTGCAGTGGGAAGAAAAAAAGACATCACAAGTGTAACACAAATTATTATTAATTTTTTTTAAGAAACCCCCTCCCACCCCATTCCCAAACTCCAATCCATTACTGCTTAAGAACGGGGAAAATAAAAATATGTATATTGTAATTAGTGTATTTATTAATTGTGGAAAATCCTTCAGAGAATCACAACAAAGAACAATGAAGGAAATCAAACACATATGAACCAAAAAATCAATAGTGATACAGAGCTAACGAGATAAAACAATAAAAAATTAACAACAACTAGACATCAGTGAGATGGTATCCATCTCTGTGGGCCCCGCTCCAAGTATGACCTAGAGGTCAATGGTCATAGGTCACTAACCAAGGTACGCAACACGTCGTCTTGAGGTGATCTCTCTACATGACCAATATCAAGAGCCTATCTAAAAGAGAAAAAAACGACTTTATCATTGAAAAAGCATGAATGTGACCCTGAGGTTGAAGGTCAAGGTCAAAGTCACCATCCAAGGTACACGACACGTCCTCTTGAGGTACCGGTAATCTATCTACATGCCAAATATCAAAAGCCTTTCTCAGATGAAACAAAAAGTTTAAGCCCGGACACGACGTTGTCATTGAAAAAGCATGAATGTGACCCTGAGGTCAAAGGCCAAGGTCAAAGGTCACCAACCAAGGTACACGACACATCACCTTGGGGTGATCTATCCACATGCCAAATATCAAAAGCCTATCTCAAAAGAGAAAAAAGTTATAGCCCGGACACAACTTTGCCATTGAAAAAGCATGAATGTGACCCTGAGGTCAAAGGTCATGACACATCACTTTTTGGTGATCTATCCACATGCCAAATATCAAAAGCCTATCTCAAAAGACAAAAAAGTTATAGCCCGGACACTATTTGTCATTGAAAAAGCATGAATGTGACCCTGAGGTCAAAGGTCAAGGTCAAAGGTCACTAACCAAGGTACACAACACATCACCTTGGGGTGATCTATCTACATGCCAAATATCAAAATCCTATCTCAAATGAGAAAAAAGTAATAGCCCGGATACGACTTTGTCATTGAAAAAGCATGAATGTGACCCCGAGGTTAAAGGTCAAGGTCAAAGGTCACCAACCAAGGTACGAGACACATCGTCTTGTGGTTATCTATCCACATGCCAAATATCAAAAGCCTATCTCAAAACAGGGAAAAAGTTATAGCTCGGACACGATTGTTTTGGACGGACGGACGGACAGACTGATTACTATAGGGCGTCCGCCACTATGTGGCGGGGCCCTAATAAAACATGATCGTCGGGGTAAAGTTAGGACAAAACAAGACAAAACGGGGACTCCAGAATACATAAAAAGGGAAATAACTGAGATTGGAATGGGAAACCAAAAGACGAGGGAAAAACGGGTTAGAAATCACAAAATAAAGACAAATCGATATAACTACCAATGTAAAGGTTTGGATAGAATACTAACTCCAACTCACAAGAGTTAAACAAACAGCACAAAAGGAGGCATAAGAAAGACAAGTCAATAGAAATGGGTTTTGAATAAACTGAGAAAAAAAATGAACATGGGGTGGCCCACCTCAAGCGTCCCACCACTCTTACACTGTTTCACTACGTTTACGGTGCTCTACATTCGTGACGATGGGGAGTAAAGTAACAGTTAATATATGATCATATAAGGAAATGGTCGTGGTTTATAAGCTCATTTGCATAATCGGGGAAATTTTATGAATTTTAACATAAGCTCTATGGGAGGGAAAAGTGTCAAAGGGTGACCCGCTTCACTACTACCAGCAATAAAAACGTGGTTTACATTTTGACTTTAAAGTAGAACCCATTTTCAAAGGGTAAATAAGAGAAGAGCAAACAAACGCAATTTCATTTCAGACTCAACGTACCCTTGTCTTAGAAATCAAAAAATTATTCAATAAAATGAATTAGGGAATTTTTTCTGCCGTCCACGATACAAGTTTTGTAAACTTAAAATAATATACACCTCCTCTTTCTTAAAGTCCTAGATCTGCTCCTGGTCCATGAGATAGGAAGAAGCACAAACGTTGCTATCACTAATAACAAAAAAATTCCACTCAAACCAGTACTAGAACTGGACCGTCTTGAACTCACTGTACTGGTCATTATTGGATGTGACAGCTTAAATGAGACTTCAAGAGGAAAACCGACAACAAAAACGTCATTTACCTTTACCTTTGGTATTTAAAAAAAGGACAACAAAAATATATAATGCTTAGGCTTTCATTTTAATTCATTTAAAATGCAATATTGTAGAAACGGGATAGAAAGGGGGTATGGGTACCCCAAAACTGGTTTAGTCCCCGACTGGCGTTTGGTAGTGACGGTATAGACGAGTTTCCAATTGGTGAAATTTCCCGGAAATTTTTGACGTCACAATATAGATTTTTGGACATCACAATGTAATATGACGCAATTAACTCCGACTGACCCCCAGGTCAATTGGGGCAATTCATTCATAAAACGAAATTGGAAATTCGTCTATAATATATCAAAGTTTTTATGATCTGTGTCCTTTGTTTTTTCTTTTTAAAATTGTCGATATTTCCTGCTTTCTATTTTTTCAATAATGATTTTATTAAATGCGTAATCTAAGTGAAGTGCGACGAAGAAGAAATTCTATAATTTTTATTAAATCCGTGACGTCATATAGGAATCTTCCCTGTGACGTCAAAGTGTCAGGTTTTCGAACCAGTTTTTTATTCGTTCAAAATCATGGCCCGGTTAACAGTCAAAAAAATTTGTAGATCGCAAATACTACCACTGCAGGATTTAAAAAAATCGTTTGCTAGCCGATCCGCAATGAGATAGCTGAATTATACTTTTTATCTTCTTTATTGAAAAACATATTGAAATCGGCAAAAATAAGGCCTATATCCTGTCTGAATGACGGTGAACACGGCACTCTGCAGCGCATATCAAATCAAACGTAATAACTGTATGACGTCATAATACATGTTTAATCACACAACATTCTCGTGGCGTAGGGCGGTGTACACGTCGCGTGTGCGATGACAAATTAAAAAAGAATCATATAAGTTTTAAAATCTAGATGAAAAAAATTGATTTGACCTTCAAATTCCCGTTTACACGATCAAATTGGTTGGATGGTCAATTTAAAAAGTTGGATGAAAATAGGACCTCATCCAACTTCCATCCAATATTTGATGGAGTTGGACAACATTTGATGGGGTGTTTACACGATCAATCTTGAGTTGGATGCAGCTGTACAGGTAAAAGTTTGAAGCGAGTTTGATGGAAAAACCTGATCGTGTAAACGCACCTTAAAGGACACAATGCCCCGCCTCAAAACTATTTTGAACAATGCTATATTTCGTGATCAGTAAAGCATGAAGTTGGTGGTAAGGGTATATTTTTTTATGATTTTTGTTTTTTGCTGTTCATGTAACATTTTATAGAGACACAGACCACATACAATGTAGGACTTTGATGTTCTAGTAACATTTTATAGAGACACAAACCTTATACAATGTAGGACTTTGCTGTTCTAGTAACATTTTATAGAGACACAAACCACATGCTATGTAGGACTTTGCTGTTCTGTAAACATTTTATAGAGACACAAACCATATACAATGTAGGACTTTGATGTTCTTGTACCATTTTTTAGAGATACAAAATAGATACAATGTAGGACTTTGCTGTTCTTGTAACATTTTTTAGAGACACAAACCACATACAATGTAGGACTTTGGTGTTCTTGTAACATTTCATAGAGACACAAACCAGACACAATGTAGGACTTTGCTGTTCTTGTAAGTTTTCATAGAGACACAAACCACATACAATGTAGGACTTTGCTGTTCTTGTAACATTTTATAGAGACACAAACAATATTCAATGTAGGAATTTGCTTGTAACATTTTATAGACACAAACCACAAACAATGTAGGACTTTGATGTTCTTGTAACATTTTATAGAGACACAGACCACATACAATGTAGGACTTTGATGTTCTTGTAACATTTTAAAGAGATACAAACCATACACAATGAAGGACTTTGCTGTTCTTTGAAGTTTTTATAGAGACACAAACCACATACAATGTAGGACTTTGCTGTTCTGTTAACATTTTATAGAGACACAAACCATATTCAATGTAGGACTTTCCTTGTAACATTTTATAGAGACACAAACCACAAACAATGTAGGACTTTGCTGTTTTTGTAACATCTTATAGACACAAACCACATACAATGAAGAACTTTGCTGTTCTGTTACCATTTTATAAAGACACAAACCATATACAATGTAGGACTTTGCTGTTCCTGTAACATTTTATAGTCACACAAACCACATACAATGTAGGACTTTGCTGTTCTTGTAACATTTTATAGAGAAACAAACCACATACAATGTAGGACTTTGATGTTCTAGTAACACAAACCGCATATAATGTAGGAGTTTGCTATTCTTGTAACATTTTATAGAGACACAAGCCACATACAATGTAGGACTTTGCTGTTCTAGTAACATTTCATAGAGACACAAACCACATACAATGTAGGACTTTGCTGTTCTTGTAACATTTTATAGAGACACAAACCACATACAATGTAGGACTTTGCTGTTCTTGTAACATTTTATAGAGACTCAAGCTACATACAATGTAGGACTTTGCTGTTCTAGTAACATTTCATAGAGACACAAACCACAAACAATGTAGGAGCCTGCTGTTCTTCTAACATTTTATAGAGCCACAAACCAAATACAATGTAGGACTTTGCTGTTCTAGGAAGATTTTATAGAGACACAAACCATATACAATGTAGGACTTTGCTGTTCTTGTAACATTTTATAGAGACACAAACCATATACAATGTAGGACTTTGCTGTTCTTGTAAAATTTTATAGAGACACAAACCATATACAATGTAGGACTTTGATTTCCATGCTCCCGTAGGGAGATCAAAGGTATGACTATCATCTGTCTTTAGTCTGTCCATCATTAGCCACCCCCCCCCCCTACACAGACCACCCAGAGGTCTGACAGTTATAGTTCTATTTATACCTACTTGTTTTCTTTAGCATCTTCTTCATCACTATCATCTGTTAGTAGACGTTGCCTACTGTTCTTACACTTCACACTACAACAAAACAAGAGTTGTTCAATGCATGTGAAGATTGCAGTGACTATAATTCAATATTCTAATACAACATTTATATAACAGAGGTTTTCATTGGTCAAAACTGACTGTCAATTCCACCATATACACACCTGGGACATTGTAGCTTCCTCGTTTAGTCTGGTTCCTAATATGGTTACAAATTCACGAGTCAACAAGAATATGTGTCTAATGGACACAATGCCCCGCCTCACAACTATTTTGAACAATGCTATATTTCATGATCAGTAAAGCATGAAGTTGGTGGTATGGGTATATTTTTATTATGATTTTTGTTTTTTGCTGTTCTTGTAAGATTTTATAGAGACATACACCAGATACAATGTAGGACTTTGCTGTTCTTGTAACATTTTATAGAGACACAAGCCACATACAATGTAGGACTTTGCTGTTCTAGTAACATTTTATAGAGACACAAACCTTATACAATGTAGGACTTTGCTGTTCTTGTAACATTTTTTGAGACACAAACCACATACATTGTAGGACTTTGCTGTTCTAGTAACATTTTATAGAGACACAAACCACATGCTATGTAGGGCTTTGCTGTTCTGTAAACATTTTATAGAGACACAAACCATATACAATGTAGGACTTTGATGTTCTTGTAACATTTTTTAAGAGACACAAACCACATACAATGTAGGACTTTGGTGTTCTTGTAACATTTCATAGAGACACAAACCAGACACAATGTAGGACTTTTCTGTTCTTGTAACATTTTATAGAGACACAAACATATACAATGTAGGACTTTGTTGTTCTAGTAACATTTTAAAGAAACACAAACCACATACAATGTAGGACTTTGCTGTTCGAGTAACAATTTATAGAGACACAAACCACCTACAATGTAGGACTTTACTGTTATTGTAACATTATGTAGAGACACAAACCACATACAATGTAGGACTTTGCTGTTCTAGTAACATTTTATAGAAACACAAACCACATACAATGTAGGACTTTGCTGTTCTTGTTACATTTTATAGAGACAAAAACCACATACAATGTTGGACTTTGCTGTTCTTGTAACATCTTATAGAGACACAAACCACATACAATGTAGGACTTTGCTGTTCTGTTAACATTTTATAGAGACACAAACCATATTCAATGTAGGACTTTGCTTGTAACATTTTATAGAGACACAAACCACAAACAATGTAGGACTTTGCTGCTCTTGTAACATTTTATAGAGACACAGACCACATACAATGCAGGACTTTGCTGTTCTTGTAACAATTTAAAGAGACACAAACCATACACAATGAAGGACTTGATGTTCTTATAACATTTTATCGAGACACAAACCGCATACAATGTATGGCTTTGCTGTTCTTGTAACATTTTATAGAGACACAAACCACATACAATGTAGGACTTTGCTGTTCTAGTAACATTTTATAGACACAAACCACATACAATGTAGGACTTTGCTGTTCTTGTAACATTTAATAGAGACACAAATATATACATTGTAGGACGTTGCTGTTCTTGTAACATTTTATAGAGACACAAACCACATACAATGTAGGACTTTGCTGTTCTAGTAACATTTTACAGAGACACAAACCATATAAAATGTAGGACTTTGCTGTTCTTGTAACATTTTATAAAGACACAAACCATATACATTTAGGACTTTGCTGTTCTAGTAACATTTTAAGGAGACACAAACCACATACAATGTAGGACTTTGCTGTTCTAGTAACATTTTATAGAAACACAAACCACATACAATGTAGGACTTTGCTGTTCTAGTAATATTTCATCGAGACACAAACTACATACAACGTAGGAATTTGCTGTTCTTGTAAAATTTTATAGAGACACAAACCACATACAATGTAGGACTTTGCTGTTCATTGAAGTTTTTATAGCGACACAAACCTTATACAATGTAGGACTTTGTTGTTCTAGTAACATTTTATAGAAACACAAACCACATACAATGTAATACTTTGCTGTTCTAGTAACATTTTTATAGAGACACAAACCACATACAATGTAGGACTTTGCTGTTCTTGGAACATTTTATAGAGACACAAACCACATACCATGTAGGACTTTGCTGTTCTTGTAACATTTTATAGACACAAACCACATACAATGTAGGACTTTGCTGTTCTTGTAATATCTTCGTTTATTGATTCTGACTAGTTCTTTGTGTACGCGTTTTCTCAAAGAAAGTGCTTACTGCTTAGTATACTGAGCTTTATCGAGGTTGAATGTGTGGCTGCTTTCGGATAACTTCATGAAATGAATGTGTTTAGTGAAATTTCTCATTTTGTGGACAAAACAGTTAAAATGTTTAATAGGATTTCTCATTGTGGATTTGCAGACTTTGTTAATTTGATTGCAAGCATCACTTGTTATTTAACTGACTTTTAGAATTCCTTGCCTGTTCACATTTTCTTCCACCATGTAACCCTCAGATGATGCTATTGACTTATTATCCGGGTAATTTTTTTGGCACGATTGATGATTGCAATTATTTTTTTTGCTACATAGGTGATTGACACATTGAAGCGAAATTGTTAATTTTTGGTTTTTGACATTTTCGATCATTGGTACGAAAGTTTGAGTGGCCGCTTCAAAACCGAGTTGCACTCTATTATTGTAACTGACATCAGTTTCAACTGAAACATTATTTGAGTTTTTATTAGAAAGTTCAGTGATTGATTTTACTGTTTTCTGATTTTCCAGCATGGATAATTCATTCAGTTCAATAATTTTATTTGACATGTTATTTAGTTTCCTTTGTAAAAGAGTAGATGAAGGAGGCTTGATAGATAGAGTAGAAAGAAAAAACTGTATATCTTTCATTCCCATTTTAGTCTTCAGACATGCAAGTGGTAACGCATCATTAAGACAGCCTGCACTTGGACCCGACTTCTTTATGTTAGGAGTTTTATCAAAAAGTTCAACCGGATCAGATGCCACTGCACATTTAGTACATTTCAAAATTCCTGCAGCGCACAATCCAATGTGTTTATGTGTCAAAAATTCAATGTGTGCAAATTTGCAGCCATATTTATTGTGGTGGAACAAGAAAGTTTATTAAGGATGATATTTTACCGAGTTTAAGAATTCCGTACTCAAAATCCATGCACGAAATATTTTGCCTTTCACTTTTTTCTGTTTCCTTTGATAGTGTGTTTGGAGTTGGTCGCAGTTTATACGGCAGAATTGGCTGTCTCCTATCCAGTTGAATTAATTTGGTTGTTGAAATTGGCAATCTTGGATGAAGCGGATGATGTTCAGTATTTCCAGTGTGACTAGATGCTGTAGATGTTGTAGATGTTGAAGGATTGTCATCTTCAGGAGAAGATGAGATAGATTCTGATTCAGTTTTAGAAATAAAAGAAGGTTGATTCTTTGGAGAAAAGTATGTTTTTTTTTCTTTTTTCTTAGCCCTTTATGCAAAGTTCTAGCAGAAGCAGCCATGATAACTAAGGTTATGATGTAACAATCACAACATTCAGCACAAAATGTATGGACCAGCATAAAATGTAAGGAATGTAAGCATTTGATAAAAAATATTGCAAGATTTTATTAGAGTTATCTGCTCTTAGACCACTAAGAAAGCTAAAATAATAGAAATGATAAAAAAATGAAATTTATTTTAAACAAGTGTGGACCCAAATTAATGTCACGCCCGTCCCTTCATGGTTGCAAAATTGATGTGAATTCTCAAACTGAAAACAAAACATATTCGCTAGACTGTGAAATTAGGGTAAGTGACAAAGGCAATAGAGCAGACTGTCATGAATCACCAAAAAAAAAATAATATCAGTGACCACTGATAGATACTATAAACCAAACATGTTCATTAGACCGTGAAAATGAGGTCAAGGGCTAAAGCCAAACAGCAGGATGTCATGTTCCATTTAAGACAAACCCAAATACCAAATATTATTGACCTTACATTAAAAGATACTGGGAAACTTAACATGATCACTGGACCGTGAAATTGAGGTCACAGACAAAAACCATATTAAGTAGTCCCCCTCTTGAGAGGCCCCCCTCATCAAAGGCCACCCCTTCCTCAAGCCAGAAACGGTACCTCATGCATTAACTGTTATCAGTGCAAATTGACCCCTCGCCGACGGCCACCCCTCTGACGCGACCAGCGGCCACATATTCTGTCCCTAAATGGTCCAAATTCCTCCTTTTCAAAGGCCAAATTATGTAAACAATTGAACAGGAAGTGCTTCCGGTAAGGGAGATAATAGCGTAAGGGAGATAATCCAAACAGATTATTTACTCATTTTTGACATCTCAGCTTGTGTGTTGTTTTAACAATAAAATGTTAATTAACATTACAAGCTCATCACAGGTTACCTGCCACTCAATTAAGGGAATTAACAAAGGAAATTTATTGTATAATTCAATGACTTTGTGTGAATCATTTTAATTTTAAAGAATTAATCAAATTTATATATTTCCAAGCACAGGTAAACAAAAAACAAAGAATAAACAAATAATTCAGGGCTCTGTAAAACTAAAGTGCAGTATGTAATTTTAATTAGCATTTAGATAAATTTGAAAATAATGATAATGTTAATAACCAATTTACAAATACATAAACTGTGTTGATGATTTTACATTTACTTATAATGAAATAAAATAAAATATTGATAACAAAAATAAATCATGGACAAGGAATATATATNTAATGCAATTCTATATGTAACAATGAATAATGATTATTCACTCATGTGAAACATATTGAACTAAAATGGTAACACAATGTAGGCTTGCCTCACATACATTGTGGTGGACTACCTAGCTTGATCATGGCATGATGCATCTATAAAAATGTTCCCACAAAATTTCAATCCCCTCACCAAAGGCCACCCCTCTTATAAGGCCAACTTTATGCTGCAAATAAGGTGGCCTTATAAGAGGGGGACTACTTTAGCAGACTGTCATGTACTACTCAAGACAAACCTATATACCAAATATCATTGACCTTCCATTTATAGTTACTAAGTAAATGACCTAATCACAAAAACTTAACATGAAAGTTTACGCCGCCGCCGTCATACTTTGTAGGCATATGTCTCGCTTTCCGCGCCTTTCGTCGCGGGGGACAAAAAACTGTATACTCATAAGATTGAAAGCATATTTAAGGTGATTTGGCATATATTTGCAGCTATTTTCCTTATTTGTATGTTTTGAAATCTGTAAAATGCACTTTGGCAATGCTTTTAATTAAGAGTAGTAAATACTTTCATTTAGAACATGTTGAGATTTTAAGGTTTCATTAACCAGTTCCGGGTCAACTGGTCCCTCAGTCATAAAGTTCCTAAAAAATCTAAAATTTGAGAAGAGGATGTTTAAAGTGCTAAAATGTTTATCCTTTCAGTTAGAATATCATGAGAAAACTTTTTTGAAAGCTGATTATGTATATTTATTGAGACAACTGTCATATTTGAAGCTGGTGTATGAATATTGTTTTGCTGGGTGCGTAATAAGGCCTTTACAGGGACTGGGAAGCACATGTTTTTTCAAATGTAAATATTATTGTTTATTTCATATTTCTATTCAGTACCATTTTGCGAAAAATCTAAACGGTTCACCCCATATTTTTATGGCAGATTTGGATTCCTTAATTAAAATGCTTCGAAATGATATACAACTCTAAGGTCAAGCTAAACCTATATGTTGAGGGCAAACAGTGGAAAATGGCTGATTTAGCCTTGAAGTAAATGGCAACGTCATAACTGGTATATGAGACCTTATACCACCTGGAACTATTCACATACCAGTACAAGAAGGAGACAACTCTCAATAAAACACATAGTACCACCTTGTACTATTCACATACCAGTACAAGAAGGAGACAACTCTAATTAAAACACAGAGTACCACCTGGAACTATTCACATACCAGTACAAGAAGGAGACAACTCTCATTAAAACACATAGTACCACCTGAACTATTCACATACCAGTACAAGAAGGAGACAACTCTCATTAAAACACATAATACCACCGGAAACTATTCACATACCAGTACAAGAAGGAGGCAACTCTCATTAAAACACATAGTACCACCTGGAACTATTCATATACCAGTTCAAAAAGGAGATAACTGATTAAAACACAGAATACCACCTGGAACTATTCACACACCAGTACCAGAAGGAGACAACTCCCATTAAAACACATAGTACCACCTGGAACTATTCACATACCAGTACAAGAAGGAGACAACTCTCATTAAAACACATAGTACCACCTGAACTATTCACACATCAGTACAAGAACGACACAACTCTCATTTAAACACATAGTATCACCTGGACTAGTCACATACCAGTACAAGGAGACAACTCTCATTTAAACACATAGTACCACCTGGAACTATTCACATACCATTACAAAAAGGAAACAACTCTCATTAGAACACAGTACAACCTGAAACTATTCACATACCAGTACAAGAAGGACACAACTCTCATTAAAACACAAAGTAACACCTGGAACTATTCACATACCAGTACAAGAAAAAGACAACTCTCATTAAAACACATACTACCACCTGGAACTATTCACATACCAGTACAAGAAGGAGACAACTCTCATTAAAACACATAGGACCACCTGGAACTATTCACACATCAGTACAAGAACGACACAACTCTCATTAAAACACATAGTACCACCTGGAACTATTCACATACCAGTACAAGAAGGAGACAACTCTCATTAAAACACAAAGTATCACCTGGAATTATTCACATACCAATACAAGAGGGAGACAACTCCTATTAAAATACATAGTACCACCTTGTACTATTCACATACCAGTACAAGAAGAAGACAACTCTCATTAAAACACATAGTACCACCTGGAACTATTCACATACCAGTACCAGAAGGAGATAACTCCCATTAAAACACATAGTACCACCTGGAACTATTCACATACCAGTACAAGAAGGAGACAACTCTCATTAAAACACATAGTACCACCTGGAACTAT
>MJUU01007899.1:0-11012 GCA_002080025.1 Modiolus philippinarum
TGTTGTAGCATTTCTGGTCTCCAGGAAAATGTGAAATGCTCCGATTCCCTTATGATGGAACAGAAAACTTTGTTCACACACAAACGCAGCAAGCACAATTACAAGGATACGCCGCGTGGTGTCTATGTTTTTGTCAAAACCTGTTTCTGCAGAAAACAAAACCTATTCCTGATTACATTTCCTTCAAACTCCAAATCAGACACGAAACAATAAGTTAACTAAAAGGATTGGAAAACAAGCTGTTTAACTCATATAAACTAATTTTCTTGGTTGCTATTTTAAGCAGCTTCTTTTACCCTTTAAGGATTTGTATAATTGAGTCGGTAGTTGTTAAACTTATCCATTGGGTTATTTATTTTACAGAAGAAGTATTTTCTGCACAAATCGTCTTCAATCTCGTCGTGATTTTCAAAATTTTACTCCTGTTTTTAATCAGAGTTGTGCTGATTTGGTCGTGAGCTTAGTTTCAATGATATTTCAACAGTATGTCTGTTGGCCACGTGTATGTTTGACATGAGTTCTTCTTTGTATTTTTATTGTTTTCAATTTGTATGGTACTTGAAAGGGGTTCTTTATGTATGAGGTGAAAAAGGACATTAATGGAGAAAAGTATGGCACGCCAAAGCCACAAAAATGAGATAAAATAGCATAATCTTAGGTATTGCTATCTTATCTGAATTTTTGTGGTGTTGGCGCACATTATCAGACATGTATTATCAGGTTTCCTCATTACCTCCTGATAAGTACTTTTAAATATTTTATACATAGGTATCTAAGCAATCTATATGGTAATGATGTTTTATATCAAGATAACATAGCATTATCTGTTAATACAGTTTTTCTGCATTTTTGTGGTTTTGGCGTGCTAGTAAATGCATTATCTGTTTTCTAATATCAACCAATCAGACGTAATATCTGTGGTAAACTGTATTAACCGATTTATGTAACTGTATTATCTGATTTATGTTGAAAGCAATCAGATGTAGATAGATAGATTTCAATAACTTATTAAATTCAATCTTTTTAGATCAAATTATCTTGGAAAACTATGTAATAATTTTAAAATTGTAACATAATTAAGATCTTTCCCACTACAGTGGAAAGACCTTATTGTATTTCTTATGATTATGATTATTATTATTATTATTCTTTTTTTTTCTCTGCCATCAATGTAATAACCAAACTTGGTACACTTAACAAGCATTGGCCGGGCTCGACTCAGGTCACCCTGTGAACCGATTCTATTTTTAGTAACAAAGTTATCTCCCCAAATACGGTTTATCTTGTTATCAGATCTCCTCATAAACTGTAACCGATATCAAAAATCTGAGGTTTGAAAAAAGTTGCATTCATCCTCAGGATGAATTATTACGCGTTTTTGACCCCTAAATATGCAAATTTCTCAAAGTTATCAGATTTCCACCATATTTGGTTTCCAGGTAGCTTTCATGGTCCTAATTACAAATTGAGGGTAAAAAAAAATTTTCGTCCGCCATTTTTAAAATGGCGGCTATTTGAAATTTTGTTATTGCGATATCTCGGAAACGATAAAAAATTTATGAAAACATTATATTGCAAAAATATTCCTCTTATTGAGATTTACATTTGATTCAATTAAATGAAAATTGTGCGACGAACCGTTTTTGAGTTATAGTCCTTGACGCGTTTCCGGAAATCGTTTTTTTGCGAATAACTTTTAAACGCTTTCAGATTTTGCGAATAACTTTTAAACTCTTTCAGATAATATAGTAAATATATATGTTTAAAGTGATCAGTATGAAAAGACCTTGAATTTGAGTACCAGGTGGAAGGTCACCTTCAATGACCTTTGACCTTGTTAGCATATAAACTCAAAAACCGTAATAGATGGGTAAAACATTATATAAGCAAAAATGTTCATCATGTCAAGGGCTACATTTGTTTTATTTGGACTGAACCTCTCCGATGACTCCCAAAAGAGTTATTGCCCTTGACGCGTTTCGGAAAGTGTTTTTTTTTGCGTACAAGTTTTAAATGGTTACAGATAGTATGGTCATGTAACATATCAAATTAATCAGTAAGAAGAGACCTGCAATTTGAGCTCAAGGTTAAAGGTCATCAAGATCACTGGTCAAAGTCATAGCCATTTGTGTTGTCTTTTTATTGTAAAAACAGTCATTAAAACTGTTAGAAATAGAAATCAAAAATATTGGACACAATTTGCATCTCATCAAAAAGATTTCAAACATAAGACGTAACAAAACATAACATTGACGGGGAAGGACCTTGCAATTGTTCTCTGAACAATTGTCTTTTTAATTTCTTTTCTTTTTCCTATCCATTTGACATTTGTAACGAATTTGTAGTATTGTGTGTATATATCATTCTGTATTTTCTCTTTGTCGTTGTAAAATTAATTCATGTGAATAAAGTCTCGTCAATATATATTAAAAATTACAATATCACAATATTTCATCGTTAAAATTACCTGTTTTGACATTCACTTACCTGTGATCGTTGCATAAACGTATATTCTATGAAATATACATGCGAAATACTATACATGCAAGTATGACCTCCACGCAGAATTGAATACATGTAATTGTTTTTTAATTAATGTTTGCATAAAAACTACGGAAGCCCATATAGGACCTATCCAGTTTTTTTGAATTCGTTATAACGAATTCTGGAATTTGTTATAACTAATTTAATTCGTTATAACAAATTTTTGAATTCGTTATAACAGATTTTTCAATTTGTTATAACGAATTTAATTCGTTATAGCAAATTTTTGAATTCGTTTTAACAAATTCGAGAATTCGTTATAACGAATCGTAGAATGCGTTATAACAAATTCTAAAGAAAATTGTTTTAACGAATTTTTGAAATTGTGAGAACAGATTGAAAAAACTGAAATCACAAATTTCTGAATTCGTTTTAACAAATTTTGAAATCTGTGATATCAAATTGTAAAATTTGTTATTACGATTTCATAAAGTTGAAATCTATGGCAAGCAAGAGTCACAAAAAAATTGAGAAAAATGGTGTCTCGTCGAGATATTGAGTTTCTCTCTGTCGAAATACCCATCATTTCTGGCTATTCCTTCATGTAAGAGATCATGAAAAAGTCAAGAATTTAAGAGTAAAAATGCGTAGAGCTGCAGAGAATCAAAGAGAATCTCTTGGCAAGTTGGATATAGTAGGACAAAATTCTGCGAAGAATTGCGGAAAATCTCCCATGCAGTCTAATACAAAGGTTTCTCAGTAGAGAATGGCGAAGAATCATTTAGTAGTCGAATATTTAGGAAAAACTTTATGGTAAATTGCAGACAATCCCATGCAGTTTATTATCAAAGATAAACTTTGTGTAGATTGCAGAAAATCTTTCAGTAGTCTAATACTTAGGAAAAAATTTGCGGAAAATTGCGGATAATCTTTCCGTAGTCTTCTACTAAGGAAGTAGTTTGCGAAGAATTGTGCAGAATCTTACTTAGGAAAAAATGGCGGAGAATTCTGGACAATCCTTCAGTAGTCTATGCTTAGGAAAAGTTGGCGGAGAATTGTGGACAATCTTTCAGTAGTCTATGCTTAGTAAAAGTTGGCGGAGAATTGCGGCCAATCTTTCAGTACTCTAATACTTAGGGAAAAGATGGCGGAGAATTGCGCAGAATCTTTCAGTAGTCTAATACTTAGGAAAACATTTGCAGACAATTGCGGAGATTTTCAGTAGTTTAATACTTTGGAAAAAATTGCGGACAATTGCAGAAAACAGATATCAAATAGCGGTCCACAAGATGGTGATGTCGATCCTAAAACTTCTGGAGGGATGACTTCAAGTTTTGGGTAACATACCCTTGTTTAAGTAGTCTATTTGTGAGCAACCGGGCTCTATCAAGATAGTCACTGTGTCGACCACAAGCTCTTGAATAGCGAATGAGCTGGGAGATGTAAACTAAGTATGCAGGCGCTGTTGGGATGTTGCTAAAAAGAAAAGGGAAGTTGACTATTGGAAAAGTGAAGTCATCGCGTTTGTCGTACAGCTTAGTTTAAAGTTTACTTTTGTTGTCAATTTCGAGATGGAGGTCAAGGAATTAGGCCGATTGGGAAGTGTCTTTAGTATCCTTTATTTCGAGCTCTTTTGGATAGATCAGATGAAGAAAATCATCAAAGCGAGGGTTGTTAAGTGACAAAATATCATCTTTATAACGGAAGCTGGATTGGGTCAGTTTTTTTAGTTTTATTTTAAAGAAGTCCTTTGATGAATTTAGCCTCATAAGAATGGAGAAACAGATTGGCTAGGAGAGGTGCAGTTTGTGCCCATAGGAACTCCAATAGTCTGTTGAAAACAAGCCCTCCAAACTGGACAAATATATTGTCGATCAGTAACTCTAACATTTTAATCACTTCTTCCTCTGTATATTTCTCTCCGATTCGGAGTCATTTTTCACAAAGTAGGCTTGTTCTCTACCTACAACAATGTACCTATATCTTCGTTCGCCGTTCTTACGTGAGAAACATTTATGAATTAAACCTTTCAGCCGAGATTTTAGTTTTTCATGAGGAATGGTAGTGTAAAGTATGGAGAAGTCGAAAGTTTTAATGCTGTTACAGTGTGTTACAATGATCTAGAGTATAAGATGTCAAGTAGATCTTTGGAGTTTTTCAAAATACACATTTCATTTACATCGCTTCTTGAAAAGCAGTAATCACAGTATTTTCGAAGGCCCTCTTTAACCTCGAGATATTTGTATTTTTTCTACCCATTTAATTAAATCTGAATTTCTTCTGAATAATTAGAAATGAGCATTTCAAATATTTTGAAATTGTCAAAAATTTGGATGTTAAACAAATATATCAATTAGACCAGATAAAAATAATCAAATATCAGATTCTGTACGTGAACCTGTGTTAGTGGTAAGCGATTGCCACATGCGAAAAACCATTGGTGGGGCAAAAGAATTTTATCAGTGAAAAGCCAAATTGGAGATTGTTTTGTTGCCGTCGGAATAAATAATTGGTGATTATTGGAATTCTGAATGTTAGATCCAAAATAGGAGTAGTAGAAAAATGACAATTCTGCCGCACCTACCCGTTTCAAGGGAAAATCTTGCATAGGACCCAAACCCCGACGGCCAGATGCAAACAGACAGCATTCCTATTGAGTATAGGGTAAATACAAGAAAAATGACTTTCGTACACAATGGATTCGTTGAAGTCTTCCAAGACGACTTCATCTGCGAAGACGCCTTTCAGGAAAAGGTGCAGGACCAAAATTAGAAAGCCCTCAAATGGAAGGACTTGCCCACAGGAGTGATCTATAAGATCTTGGAAGCGGCAGAAGTGGTAGGAAAAATTGGCAAAAGCAAAATTCTTATTCTGAAAAATCGAGAAGGGGAGACCACGAAGGTATTGGCCTGCTCAACGCTCAACAAAGAAAAGAGTCCCTTGCAAGGAGCTTTCGTTCGGAGCACTTGATTCAAGCTGAGCAAGAAGTCTAACAGGCAGTACCTCTCATACGATCTGGTGAAGAAGTAAAAAAATACCAGATGACTAGGCCTAAGATGCAAAATTTCTCAATCCAAAGCAGATTGGGATTTTTTCTGTTCTGGAGGGTTCGAGAATGAGCGGGGAGCGAGACGTGGCCATCCGAGGCGCGATTAGAAGAACCCTCCCCTAAGGCGCATGCGTTTTCAATTCTTTACTAATTGGGGTAGAAGGTTGGCGAAGCTGATCCTTCTCATCGTAATCATTTTTATGCAGACTGCAGGAGCACCGTCTTCACCTGCCAGTTGGGACCTACAGGTTTTGGCTAATCGCACGGTATCTCAATGTCTCTTTTTCTTCTTTGCGACTTGGCGTGAGATCAAGGACAGGACCATACTTCCCGTGGCACATAAGCAGGCGAGGGAACTCAGGGGAATGGATACCACAGCACCCACACCGGTCAGAGCAGACCCCATCGTACCACTGGTCAGCAATAAACTTCCCATGGAGAATCCACCCAGGGCAATGGAGACGACCTTATCCAGTCGGTTATAGATCTTCAATGCATGTCATATCTCTGGATTTCTGCGATGAGCTCCTCTTCCATGCAAGCAATATTACTGGCATCTACTTGGTCCATTTATTTATAGGAGAATGCCTAGCAGGGGGATACTCTTGAAGGGGCTATTGGGGCCAAGGATCAATCCACTACCATTGTAGAGCCGACTTTCACTCTTCAAGTACAATCCATCGCCGTAAGTATTTGGCAAAGTACCTGGGCTTAGATGCAGACCACGACCCTGGGATTTCACGCAGCATACTTTTCCACCTTTCTTGAGATATAATCCGGATCCCACAGCTTTTTGGATTGCTGCACTTTCCAAACCGCTTAAGGCATCCACACCCAAAGCAGGTAATCCGGTTTTGACTAGCATAGGTAGCGCAGCAGAGGCGAGACCTGCAAGCATGGGGAGAAACCTACCTTCCTGTACGTTATACCTCACCTGCTTCGGGCTCATCTCCAAGACCATACCACCCTTGCCACTCTGCAAGAGCTTGGTGATGCGCTTGGTCTGCCGTTGAGTGAGGAGCATCTTATGGCCGCCAGATAGGTTGGCATGCAGCAATCGGACGCTCACGGGGCATTTCTTTTTTGCCGCATGTTGGATCTCAGTTCCGCATTGGCATCCGAATCGTGCACCAGGGAGAGTTTGGGCTTGAATCCATAGACGATTTTATCATAATCCTCGGCAAAGCCGAAGACGTCCTTGATGGGAGTTGAGAAGGAGAACGATCCCTTACTGGTTGGCTTGGCGATGATATACCCGTGGCGTGCTGCGAATTCAACGTTTTCTGCCTCAGCCTCTTCCGTGGAATCCTTGAACCATAGCTGGTTGAGGCCTTGCAATTGAGAGAAGTCGTCGGGGTAGGTCAGCATCCCAGGATGGTGTTGGCAATGCCGGGGTCGTTGAGGTGCTCAATCTGCTGGCCAGAGAGTCGGTAACTGATGCTACGAATGAGATACATGTCACCGTTATGGACGAGCGATACTAGATAAGCGTCAGCGTAGGCGGTCCCATCGTTCTTCAGGATTCGGCTTTCGATCAAGAGATAGCTCTCGTCTGGATGGAGGAATAGATCCTTTGTCTTTATATTGATGCGAATCTCCACACCGGCGTTATTTAGCTGAGCCCCGGCTTGAGGTTCGTATTCGTGAACCTAATACTCCTAGAGACTTTCGTCGTAAATCATTCCTTCGGTGATAGTAAGCATATCGGCCATCATTTATATTTATTTATAGAGCAGAGCGGGATGAAGTCGTGGATGGTTGCGTTGTCGTCATCCGAGATGAGATTATTATGGCGGACCTGCTGCTACGGGGTCCTCTTGTCTTGGCGGCCTGTGGTTCTTGGGTCGTCCCTTTGCGGGTCACTCGATGAATGACGAAATACATCGCCTACGTCGCACCTTTCTCCAAACCTTTTAGTGCTGCATTGGAAGGTGCGCTCACGGCCATGCTCCCCAAAATCTTCGCGGTGGAAGAGGTTAATACTCGTCCGGCCAGACTGGCGATGGTATCGATTAGACCTCGCCCCCCCCCCCCCCCNCCCCCCCGAGTGCATATCTTCGGCGATAACCGTGATTCACTACTAATGGCATCGTAAATTTAATTAAAGGAGCTTTCGATGCAGCTTCTCGTATTCCTCTCTGCTGATATGGTTGGATTTCATCATGGCGTCGAGGATTGCTACGATTTCGATGCGCACCCCATTATTCCAAGCCTGGTAGCGGCGGCGCAAAGATCGAGACGATCCAGCAACTGGTCGACACATTTTGGAAGAAAGACGGTCCTCATCCCACTCCCATACTAATTTTGCTTAGAGGTACGAGACTATTTCTTTCCATGTCTTGCTTTTGCTAGCCTTACGGGTCTGCGAGAGTGCAGAATTTCTATGGTACATGACACTCAATGCTCGTAGGATATCGCCATAAGTATTTAGGTCGTAAACCTCGAAATGTTTGGGATGCTTCATGGCCATGAGCTCCCATAGGCCGTGGGTACATGTACCCCTATAGCGCTCGCCATCGACGAAGATATCGTCACCGCCGAAAGTGACTGGCAGACTCCCGAACATGATCGCACCGTCTTCAACTCGCAATCCAAAGGTATGATCGGCTTTGGGAGTCATAACTAGCTGAATATAGTCTGTTGTTTGTGGACCGAGGTTAGTAGTCGGTGCTTGCTCGATGGGTAGTGGGTCGTCGTCATCCTTGGGGGCTGGAAGAAGTGCAGGCACGGGGGCGGGTGGAGCGAGTTGGAGATCATCGATCTTTTTGGTAATCTGGGAAGTGGTCTTCTTTTGCGTCCGACCACGGGCTTGAATATCTTGGAAAGGTCGCGACGATGTCCGATCTTATCCAGACGACGCTGCATATCGTTAGCCTGGATACTACGCTTGGTCTCCTGCAGGTCCCTAGCAAGCGCCTCACGCCGCTTAGGATCGGTGAACGTCATTTTATTTATAACATCTCGAACGCCCCTAAGCGTTGGATTGAACGCCCATAAGCGTTGAATCGATCGCCCCTAAGCGTTGGAACGAACGCCCCTAAGCGTCGGATCGAACGCACCTAAGCGTTGAATCTAAGTCCATGCATTTGGAGGAGCAGAAGTCTTCCATCCTCTCCGCGGTTTTATTATCGTACACCCTCACCATCCGGACTTTTAGGCCCGACCAGAAGGTGGCAAATTTGAGTATGGCTATAATTCCGTCCTGGACACAATGCAAAGATCGATTGGATCTCAATAGTGTGTGGATCTCCACACACTATAGCCCTTTCACTTAATTGTAACCTAAATTCTTTTCATGCCTATTACCCTAACCATACACCTAACTATAACTCTAACCCTTTCCATGACTATAACTCTAACCCTTTCAATGACTGTAATCCTAACCATTTCCAAAATATAATTCTAACCCTATCACTGGCTATAACACTAACCAGTTCCCTAAAAATGACTCTAACCGTTTCCTTGACTATAACTCTAACCCTTTCCATGACCATAATCCTAACCCTTTCCCGAAATATAACCCTGACACTTTCCCTGACTATAACCATAACCATTTCCCTAAATATTAAGCTAACCCTTTCCCTGACTATAACTCTAACCCTTTTCCCTAAATATAACTCTAACCCTTTTCCTGACTTATTAACCCTAGCCATTTCCCTAAATATAACCTTACCCTTTCACTGATTATAACCCTAACCATTTCCCTAAATATATAACTCTTAACTGTTTCCATGACTATAACTCTAACCCTTGACTATAATGCTAACCATTTCCCTAAATATAACCAGAACCCTTTGCATGATTTTTACCCTAACCATTTCTCTAAATATAACCCTAACCGTTTCCCTAAATATAACTCTAACCCTTTCTCTTGACTATAACCATGATAACCCTAACTATTTCCCTGACTATAACCATTAACTTTCCGCTTATAATTATCCCAAACTCCTTCCCTGAACATAACCTTAACCCTTTTCCTTAATTTAACCCCTTCCCTCACTATAAGCCTAACCCTTATTCTGGCTACAACCCTTACCCTTTTCCTTGATATAACCCTTTATACCAATTAAATTCTAATATTAACCATAGTCCTTTCCTGAATTTAATCAAATCCATTCTGTTAAATTACCCTGCTTTTTTTCTTATATTCAAGCATTCGTAAGTATTATATTCAAGCATTCATAAGTATTAGACCGTTTGGGATATTCTCCGTAATTCTCTGCTGACTTTTTTCTGAGTATGAGACGGCTTGGTAGATTTTACACAATTCTCCAATTGATTTTTTCCTAAGTATTAGATTGCTTGTTCTCTGCAATTCCCCACTGATTTTTCCTAGATATTAGACTGCTTGGTAGATATTTGATTAATATGTAAATGTATTCATTTTGGTGGTTGCTCTTCGCCATTCTCCACTGACTTTTTCTTATTTATTATACAGCCTTCCAGGATCTACGCTAACTGACCCTATTTATTGGACTACTTGTGGTATTCTCCACCTTTTCTTAAGTATTAGATGACTTACAGATTCTCCGCAATTCTTCGCCGGACTTTTCCCTAAGCACAAGACTGCTTGGGAGATTCTCAGCAATTCTATGCAGACTTTTTTTACTAATGGACTGCTTAAAGGATTCTCCGTAATTTTCTGATGCCCTTTTGCCATGTATAAGACACTGTTTTGGAGATTCTCAGCAATTCGCCGCAAACTTTTTCTAAAGTACATGTATTTGACCACTAAGAGAGGAACCCTAAGAGATTCTCCGCTGATATTTTCTTATGTATTATACTGCCTTGGAGATTTTCCACAATTCTCTGTCAACTTTCTCTAAGTATATACTGCTTGAAAGATTCTCTGAAATTCTCAAACGACTTTTTTCTTAGTATCAGAGTACCGAAAGATTCTCCGCAATTTTCCACTAACCTTTTCCTAAGTATAAGATTGCTTTGGAGATTCACAATTCATCTCTTACTTTTTTCAGTGATAGGTAGAATGCATAGGAGATTTTTATGTTAGTATTTTTCGTGATCTCTTACATGAAGTATGAACCTCATCTCGGCCCGGATACAATGTATCTCGTCAAAATACTAGATTTGTCTTTCGAAATACTAAATTTCTGGCCAAAAACCCTAATTTTCGAGATCGAAATTCGTTTGAAATTTGGGATTTTAATTACCGATCGTTATATCGCTAAAGGTCTCGGTCATTGCTAAGGAGAAAGATTTGAAGTCCTTGCCCTGAAAAAACCTAATAGTTGTTTTCAGTCAGGAGTCATCCATGCACTAATATGATTTGGGGATTTGATGTCAAACCTAATAACTGAATCATTGAGAAAATCTAATTTGTTAAAATTTTGTTGAATTTTTTAATGCATTTAGAATATCTTAAGTGCAAGGTGAAGCCAAACGTTGAATGTCAGTTGAAAAGGTGTGTTTTAACACTGAATTAGATGTTGGAATACACGTTCCTACTAATCGATTCATT
>MJUU01007900.1:0-12779 GCA_002080025.1 Modiolus philippinarum
TCTGCAACTCAGTTTTTAGCCAGAATAGCTATTTTTCACAATTTTGCTTAAGCCCCCGTCACACTGGATAAAGTTCGTACTACGTTCTCATGAAGTCCTAAAAAATCAAATGAATGTGGCAAGAACTTGCTGAACGTTGCAAAGGCGTAATAGAAACTTGAATGATCGTAGTGCAAACTTTATTGAATGCAGTACGAACTTCAAGGACGTGAAGGACGTGGAATAATTTTGAGCATGTTCAAAACAAACGTGGTGAGAACGTGATGGTGACAAAACGTAGTAAAGACCTACTAAGAACGTATTGAGAACGACATGGACGTAGAAAGTACGTGATATGAACGGGCCAAAAACTTCATGGACTTGGCACAGACGGGATGAAATTCTCTGCCGTCTATGCTACGGTCTTACTACGTCCTTAAAGTTTGCAATACGACCGTTGCACGTTTTTAATACGTTTTCACTACGATTTCATATAACGGTATTTTTCAATCAAGTTTGTATCACGACCTGGTAAAGTTGTTAATGCGTCTTTAACACGTCCATCGAATTTCTACTATGTTAATAGTACGTTCTAGTGATTTTTACGCCGTTTGTTGTAGGTTTTTACTAGGTTTTTGACAGGTTTCATGTATATTCACATATATTTCCGACATGTGCACAGTCAATGAAACTTTCTTTTAAAGTAGTTTGTATTTTTTTTCCATTCAATATCTGTCAGTGGAGGTCTATATATAAAGTCAATATCAAATTCGTGCATTTTAAAAGTTAATTTAATTTCCATTTACTTATAATGTTCATATAAACTCCAAAGATTTAATACACATGACACTTCAGATACCAATAAATCCTGTGAATAGTCAATTGCCGACAATGGACATTTTAGATAATGCAATAATTGAATTTCACCTGCTTATTGCATACCCTCTCAGTGTTATAAAGGCCTAGTTAAGGTAGTAGATCTTTGGTAACCGCAAATATTCCACACATATTTTTTTTTTTTTTAATTTCCAGTGAGAAACAAATAATGTGCTAATTTACTTCAAGAAAATAAATTGAAAGGTGTCAATCTATAGTTAAAATGTACAGCAACCCCTAGTTTGAAATTCGGTTCAGAACTCACTCATGAGGTACCTCTGTACCGTATTTATATATAAGAATCGACATGGGTTGGCCATAAATTGCAAAACTGCTTCATAGAAACGTCATGGAGACCTTAATTTGAGATAATAATGATCATAGGCATGCACTAAGTGTTGATTTGCAGTACAAAAACATTGCTGAAATCACAGCTTCATTCAATTTCTTCATGGTGAAAAACCTGTGATTTATTTTTACCAAAAACTTGGCACAAAGGATCCTCAACACATATGACCCATTTCAAAATTTTATAAAAATCTACCATGCCATGTTTGCAAAATGTCAGGAAAACTGCATACAAAGTCTTAAATATTCCTTACTGCTAGAAAGGATTACCCCCGTTGCCAAATATCTGACTTTCATTTTATTTTAATATTTCAGAATAATATTCAAAACCTTGATATTTTATTGCTTTATTTTTAAGTATCTTAAGTATTTTGTAAAAAAAAAAAGGAGTGTAGTTTCACGATAAGACGGATATTTGATTCCAGTTTATGATAAATATTCTAAATATACCAATTATGACAAGTAAAATGGATTTACCTTAAGGTATAAATATATTCTACAAATTTAGATTCGGCACTGCTAACATTTCGAAGAATTAATATGGCATCTTATATTTTTTTTTATAAAGATAAGCCTTTCCAAAAATTTAAGATGGTGCCCTTCGATTACTGCAATTAAGTACCATAGGCACATGCACAAAACAGAATATGGAATGGTTCAATTTTTAGTTCTTAATGTTATCTTTTTATTTCCGTGCATTGTAGCTGTCTCGCGTCCTTGTTTTGTCGTTTTTGCCATGTCTTTGGACTTCGATTTTTGTATTCATCACTTCCCTTGTTCCTCCGGTATTCTACTGTCGTCGTTTCTTAACCAAACTAGGGTTTTTTTTTATTTATTTCTTGCGAAAAGTTATTGTTTCACTTTTTTACAATTGCGAGGCGTGTTCTTAATAAGTTACAAAATGCCGCACACGCTGGCATTCGTTCTGTAACGTTAGATGGGTCGAAATTTTTGAAAATGCTCAAATTTTGGAATGTTTGCAAACATTTGGTTGATAAATACAATATGCACACATTGGATGAACGCCAGATGTATGTTATACACACGCTTAATGTGATCGATATACATAGTAGCTAGCTTCTCGCTTGTTGTTTAAAACGTGTATAAACTTGTACCTAACGAGTAAGGTAAATGTATCTGCCAGTGTTTGTGTTATAAATGACTGGTTTATGAACAAGTTAAAAAAATAATCCATTCCACAGAATGAAAATCAATGCTTTAATTTGTTTCAGCATCACATTGATTGAGATGATTTGAAATAAAATTTGTGGTTTTCTTTGGTGTTACCCATCCTGTAATTCTGCACATCTTCGGTTTCACTTCTATTTTAACACCATTTGATTTGACTTGGAAAAATACTTAAACATTTCGTCATTTTCAAGTCACAGCAACGGTTTCTGTTGAATGTGTGAGAAAACTAAAGTCAAAGAATTGCTTTCCTCAGAATAAGCTTGTTTGGAAGGTGTATTGCCAAAAGTTACAAAAACAGTAATTTTTTTCCAAATCTTACAGGTAGGAGCACCGAAGATTCAAAACTCATCCTTTTCAACAATGTTTGCATTTTGGGTGAAAGAGTGGTTTTTTGAGAAAATGAAATTCAGAATTCCAAAAAGTTTCATTTTTTTCAGAATTTTGACTTTATGATAAGGGAAACAACGTGTAAATATTTCAAGTTTGTCCAGCAAGTATTTACATTATTGCTGAAGTTGGCGTAAAACATCAATCAATCAATCCAGCAAGTATTTGAAGAGATATTTGTGCGTTTATTTTGTTGTTGAGCATACTTTTCGACGACATAATAATTGGCGGACAATGTCTGGCAATCATATGTAACACTTTTACCTGTCGGAAAGAGAAAATGTAATAGATGTTTACTTTTATCAGATTGATTTCGTTAAGACCTTTGAAATGTTGGGAGAATTGCTTGATATATCCAAGTAAACTTCTGATATATCCGGGTCAACCAGATACGTGTACTGCGAAAGCATTTTGCAGGCGTATGTAACCATAGGGAAGGATGATATAAAGCGTTCCTATTATACAAAATAACATTTGATAACGAAAGCCTGGCAAATGGCATAAGTACCTGTTATACAAAACGACGTCTGGTAACCAAAGCCTGGCACATGGGATACCTACCTGTTATACAACACGACGTCTTGTAACCAAAGCCTGGCATATGGGATACCTACCTGTTATACAACACGACGTCTGGTAACCAAATCCTGGCTAATGGGATACCTACCTGTTATACAACACGACGTCTGCTAACCAAAGCCTGGCATATGGGATACCTACCTGTTATACAACACGACGTCTCGTAACCAGAGCCTGACACACGGGATACGTACCTGTTATACAAAACGACGTCTGGTAACCAAAGCCTGGCACATGGGATACGTACCTGTTATACAACACGACGTCTGGTAACCAAAGCCTGGCACATGGGATACGTACCTGTTATACAAAACGACGTCTGGTAACCAAAGCCTGGCACATCGGATACGTACCTGTTATACAAAACGACGTCTGTTAACCAAAGCCTGGCACATGGGATACGTACCTGTTATACAAAACGACGTCTGGTAACCAAAGCCTGGCACATCGGATACCTACCTATTATACAACACGACGTCTGGTAACCAAAGCCTGGCACATGGGATACGTATACTTGTTATTCCATCATAATCATCTGATGTCCAATGTAGTTTTTGGTCATACCATTCCTGTAAAACGATAACAAGCATGAAAGCGAATAAAATCGAACAAAAAGTGTCAAAGGAACTAAAAACGATCTAGAGAATCAATTAGGTCAACGGTAGGTTATGGAGAACGGAGTATAACTTTTCCACGTTCGCAGCAAAAAATGTTCCAAATAAACTTTTATAATGGACATAAAATAAGCGGGCTTTAAAATTTGAAATGCAGGAAAAGGATGATTTTTATTATACTATACGAAATCGGGACAAATAAAGGGGAGGTCTTGGTACCGATATACCCTACTGTTTGCTTTCGCTAGTGTCGGTACCAAGTTCGACTGTCCCGAGTTACTATCGTTGTTTACATCTGTCTTTTGTCTTATTTTTATTTTTCCTGTATTTTATCCTGGCAGATTGTATCATGTCATTGTAATTTTCAGTTATTGTAGCACATTGGAAAACGAATTCAGAAGCAAAAACGATGAACGGGGGGATTTTAAAATAAACCATAGAAGCAGCGACAGCCTTCTAAGCTCACCTCGTTGCACAGCATTTTCACATGTTAAACATGTTAGAAAACAGAAATGGACTATAATCATTCTTTTTTAACAGATTCATTCATGAGTAAAATGTAGGTCAAAGACTGTCATCCCAAAATACATGACACATACCAATATGGTTGATGTGGGACTTGTCAGTAAGCAGAATAGACCTTAACCATTGTAATTAACCAAGTGGCTGTAGGTCACAGTCAGAATCCGTTGCTTGTACATATATGTTGTTATTACTCCCCTTCGGGTCGTTGTCTCTTTGACACATTCCCCGTTTCCCTTCTTTTTCCTATTGTTGTTGTCATCTCAAAATGCATCATGCATACCAATATGGTTGATGTAGGACATGTCAATAAGCGGGAATGGACTTAAATCATTCTATGTAACCAAGTCACTCATGCCTAAAATGTAGGTCACAGACAGCATCCGAAGCATGCATTGTTGTTGTCATCCCAAAATGCAACATACATACCAATCTGGTTGATGTTGGACATGTCATAAACGGGGAATGGACTTTAACCATTCTACCTAACCAATTCACTCATGCTTAAAATGTAGGTCAAACAGCGTCGTCCAAAACATGCATTATCATCCCAAAATGTATCATACATACCAATATGGTTGATGTTGGACAAGTCAGTTACCGGGAAATCTACCTAACCAAGTCGCTCATGGGTACAATATAAGTCACAGACAGCATCCGAAGCATACATTGTTGTTGTCATCCAAAAAGCATCATACGTACCAATATGGTTCATGTAGGACATGTCAGTAACCAAGAATGGACATCAACCATTCTACCTAACGAAGTCGCTTTTGCGTCAAATGTAAGTCACAGACAGCATCCAAAGCATGCATTGTTGTTGTCATCCCAAAATACATCACATTAAAAAATGGTTGATGTGGGGCATGTTAGTAACAGGGAATGGACTTTTACTATTCTTCCTAACCGAACGTGACGCCGACGCTCAGGGTATAACATGAGCCCCCGTCAGTTCGTGAGGTAAGAATGATATCCATGCGTAGCACCTGGTATGGATGTTTCCTTTTATCCCTTCTTTTCATTTTTGATGACTGTAACGTATAACAGCAGTTCTAAGAGCACTTTATCAGTTAGTTTATGTTTTGACACCCCTGCATCCATGACAAGAAGGATAAATAGATGTGGCGTTGTTGGACGTTTAGCATTGAATTCCGCTTAAACCGGCGCTAAAGGCCGTTTTGAACTCGCTATGAGGTATGAGTATTGCTCATTGTTGAAGACCCCATTGCTTGGGTTCGTTTGAAAATGTTTTACCACAATCAATGGTTGTTTAATTCATGCTAAAAAAATAAGAAATTTATTAAATATCTCAAAATCTTGTATGAAATTGATTCCAAAATAACCATCTAAAAATTTCCGTTAATAAAATAAGATAAGCAACATTTCAAACCCAGATTTCTCAAAAATGTATCCTTTAATAAAATTAAACTAGAGGCTCAGAGACTGAGCTTGTATCGCTCACCTGACAAAATCTTTCTATGCCATGCATGACCAAAATGATGTTTTTACCAATGGGGTCCAATGTTTAGCTAGGTTCTCCATTTGCACCCATGTTTTTTGTCTGATCTTATTGAAATGCGTAATATTTGAAAAGGACCTTCTATACATATAGTTAAATTGTGCTTGAATAGCTTCAGAGAAGATGATGAAAAGGATGGGTTTCTAATATCGGTCTCCAATGTTAAACTATGTTCTGCACTGGAGGCCATATTTTTGTCGGATCTAAATGAAATGAGCAATCTTTGTTAAGTACCTTACCTACATCATTTTTGTAAAGTTTGGTTGAATTTGCTTCAGTGGTATGAAAATATGATTTTCCAATTGGGTCCAACATTAAAATATGTTCTGTGTTGGTGGCCATATTTTCTATCAGATTGTAACAAAATAATCAATCTTTAATATGGACCTTCCATAAATCATTCCTTGAAATGTTTGGTTGAATTTGCTTCCCAGGTATCTTCCAGGAGAAGATGAAAATGTGATTTTTCCAATAGGGTCCAGTTTTAAACATAAGTTCCATGCTGGCGGCCATATTTTTATCGGATCGGAAGGAAACAAGCAATCTTTGTTAAGGACCTTTAGTACATCATTCCTGCAAAGTTTAGCTGAATTTGCTTCCGTGGTTTCAGAGGAGATGAAAATGTGATTTTCCCATAGTGTCAAAGGTTAAACTATAGATCTTCCATGCTGGCGGTCATGTCTTTTATAGGCTCGGAACAAAATGAGTAATCTTTGAAAACGACCTTTAGTACACCATTCCTGTAAAGTTTGGTTGAATTTGCTTTAGTGGTTTCAGATTATGAGATGAAAATGTGATTTACCCATAGGGTCGAATGTTAAACTATGTACCGTGCTGGCGGCCATGTTTTTTATCGGATCAGAACGAAATGAGCAATCTATGTTAAAGACGTTCAATACATTATTCCTGTAAAGTCTGGTTGAATTTGCTTAAGTGGTTTCAGAGTTGAAGATGAAAATGTGTAGCGGTAGACGGTTTGTCCCTTCTTTTCCCCAGTACAACGTATTCCCCTTTTCTAAATTGACCGGTTTCTTAACGTTGTACTCCCGTTGCCGTCGGGTCACTTCCGGTGCCGGCCGGATCTTCCTTTTTAGTATAAATAGGAAGTTCCCGGCAAGCCCGGAGTTCCCCGGATAATAATAGCAGACGACGTCATAGCAGTTATTTCTAGATTCACATATACTAGCTTTATACTAGCTTTAAATCAACATTATAAGCCCCTAGACATTAATATTTGGTAAGAATTACGTCTACCGCTAATTTGTAGGAATTTATATATTGTAAAATACTACAATAAACCATCGATCTCACAATGAATCATTTAATTGAAGTCCGAGAGTGAACCAAGTCCAAACAGAACAAGGGATTACAAGGAAAACCAATCCTTTTACAAATGTGATTTTCCCATAGGGTCCAATGTTACATTATGTTCCGCGCTGGTGGCCATGTTTTAGCGGATCGGAACGTAATGAGCAGTCTTTGTTAAGGACCTTTAGTACATCATTCCTGTAAAGTTTGGTTAAAATTGCTTCAGCATTTTCAGAGTAGAAGATGAAAAGGTGATTTTTCCTATAGGGTCCAATGTTAAACTATGTTCCGCGCTGGCGGCCATGCTCTTTATCAGATCGGAACGAAATGAGCAATCTTTGTATAGGGCCTTCCATAAAACATACCTGTAAAGTTTGGTTGAATTTGCTTTAGTGGTTTCAGAGGAGAAGATAAAAATGTGAAAAGATTAACGGACGACGGACGCCAAGTGATGGCAATAGCTCACTAAAGAGTAATGACATTACCGATGTAATTCTGGCGTGTGTATAATATATTTAGAGAGGAACTTCGTATGTTTGTGTTGCCTATGTCCAATGCAAATATTAAAGCTAAGTTACAAATATAGTTTCACCTTGTACAGGGAATAAAAATTGGCTTTTATATACAATACAAAAATAGCGCGAGTACAATAGCCAAGAATTCATTCTTCTCTGGCCGTTTCGTCTTATTTGAAATTTTAGAAAAAGATGGGACTTGGTAAAAAAAAAAAAAAAATGAAAGAAGATAAAAAGCAACTTGCTGTTTTTCTATTATTTTACAAATTTTTACATGTTTTTCAAATATAAATAAACATCGACATTATATGTTTTCTTCTGGAAGTAAGTGAGAACCGAACCGTCAATTCAATTCAAAACGAACAATCCAAGGACAATGGCAAAATATAAAAATACCGAAGTTGCATATTAAGTTGCTGTTTCAAGAGTAACCTCTCATCAGCATCATTAAGATCCAATAATATGGAAAGTCATAATAAAAAATTGTCAAAATAAGAAGTACTCATTACCAAAAAATATAGAAATAGGAAGTCATATCCAGTACTAAGGACATCCATCCAGTGCCATACACCGTTGTATTTTTGAGGGGTTACAATTTTGATCAAACAGGAGAATTCTATAAATCGCTAGGTAAATTTTCATGTCAGACAAGTCTGACTGTTGGACTGGTGAATACCCTCGGGAACCTCTGGTCCACCAGCAGTGGCATCGGTCCAATGGTTTCAAAATACAAAATTACTGAAGTTGCATATTAAACAGTAATACGCGTGTTTCAAGTAGTAACCTCTCAGTGGCAGCATTAAAATCAAATAATAACATCGGAAGAAAACAAAGAAACAGAGACACAACACGAGCACGACACAGAAAAGATAAATGAAGCCACTCAAAAATGAACAACACGGACCCAATAAAAACCATGGATGGGATCAGGTACATCGGTAGAGTAAGCATCTCCTGCTTCTTATAAGAAACTCGCCGTGTTGACATTTCAACTCCGGTAGTAAAGTCAAATCCGTGAGCGGAAACAACAAAATACATGTAGCTTAAAGGGAAAGATCTGATCCCATAGCGGTCCACAAGATGGTGATGTCGACCGTAAAACGTCTGGAGGGATGACTTCAAGTTTTGGGTAACATACGCATGTTGAAGTAGAACATCTGTTATGCAACGTTTATTCCGGAATATTTATTCCATTAGAAATTAAATTCTTTTACTTATTCTTTTGGAACAAAAGTTATGATGGAACTGTTGTTCTGTGACATCTCCTCAACCTTAAGTCCACACCCTTCATATATGAGCTTAAATAGCTTACCACTTCCATCCAAACGTTTGTTGTCAACACTTGGTTCTTCTCGTCCTACAAAAATTCTATAAGAGTGTATTGTGTAAAGATTGCTAAAGTTTATTTATAAGAGTAATATTTTACGAAAGGATATGGAGTAAATGAACATGAGACCACAACACATATGTTTACTCCGATTGCAATAATTTTAATGAGCTGTATGGCCGTTTCGGAAATTAACTCCTCACCAACAGCACTAGAACCCAAACAAAGGAAATCCATAATTTCAAAAAATATTTAAAATGCATAAAACAAAACGAAATCCGAATAATCAGTAATATCAAATATAAATAAGAATTTACATAAAATTTACATAATAGTAATTGAACAAAGTGTACACATGAGATATTATCTCATGTACAAGTACACCATATCTAAGAAAATCTAAGTAACGATGTGTGATTTTTCAGCGGAATTTTAATTTTTCCATGTTTCTCTTGTACTGAAAACTTCACATAAAAGTATTGTTTCAGCAATTAAAATCCATTGGATTGCTTTACATGTGATTTTAAAGAAATTATATCGACTTGTCAAGAAAATTCACAAATAGATTTTCCACTTACATTTCATGTGAATGCCACTTGAAATACAGTGGCAATTTGCAGAACATTTGTGGATTTTACATGTATGCATTTGGTTTATTATTATTACACCAAATATTATAATTCACAAGAAGGTGAGTTAGTGTAAATTTTTTTCATTGATATTTTCACAAAAATTCGTTCATGAAATCCGACCATACATATATCGCCTTTACGTTATATAAATTTCACTTGAACTGTTTCGTTCAAATCATGTTGGAGTTTGATTATAATCTTCGTTGTTTAAACAAAAAGTATGTAATAGATCGGTCTTTAAAACTAGTCCGAATTAATCCATCTATCTGTCTTTGATTTAGAAACTGGGACTAAAACAGAAGAGACAATGACGAAGATAGTCCAATTCAGGTATCAATATATTTTAACTCCCAGTTACTTCAGAAGAATTATATCATACCAATGGGGACGCTGTCTCGTTGGATTTTATCTGCACTAAATGTCAAGGAGACAACGTCCCATCTCCAATTTAAAACGACCCAAAAGAAAGCATCTAGGGGTCACCGTACGGTTTTCAACACAGTGAGGTATCTCACACCATATACAGGTTGGGGAAAACCACAATTGGAGTACTTTACCCAAATTGAGGTATAAAATCCCAATTGGGGTATATGGTTATACCCCAATTGGGGTTTCTGGTCAGTTTTATATAAATTATTTTTCACAATTCAATGGCGCATAAGGAAACATCATACATGTACATGAGAAACTTCGTGATTGCTGTCATCAAATGACATATCGCCATCTACTTGATGATGCTGCATTTCACCAGCAGGGGAATTTTAAGGACGTAAAATCATTCTGTCAAAATCAAAGATCATCGCAATTGTAACTGGGTATAATATCAAGGCAAGAGAAGCGGGGAGTGTGTGAAAATATACTTTAGTTGAACTGAAGTTTAATTTGTAAAAATACGCAAAGATATTGAAGTTTCAGTCACTATTGTTACAGACTACTTTTAGAGTATTTTTAAGACATGGACAAAGAGAGAAAACTCTTAAAGAAATCAAATGACATGTTTATTTGAATATTTCTCCATTCTTAATTTCTTTGATAATCAAAAAATATTTTCCTAAATCTATCACAGTTTGCTTTATTCGAACGTAGAAAGAGTTTTCTTTTAGATAAGCAGCATAGAACGATTGTTAGCTCCTCAAATCTTATGTTATCTCCAAATCAGAGTCACTGGTTTGTAAAATCATAAATCGATTTGCAGAAAATTTGCATTATCCTTTTGACAACAGAAGTATATCATCCGAAAGCTCTTGCCCTATAGATTTATAATTATTATGTATGATGATGCGCCATTAAACCCCTAAAAAATAATTAACAAATAACTGGTAATATACCCCAATTGGGGTATAACCATATACCCCAATTGGGATATTATACCTTAATTAGGGTATAGTACCCCAATTGGGGTTTTCCCCAACCTGATATAGCAAGCCCTAAATAGCCTAAAGAGTTTTAATGCGATGTACTTTCGCCATACAAAAACAAGTGTTAGCAAATTTAAGCACAGTTTTCGATTTCTAAGGTTATCTGGTCAGCTCCCGATCATTTTTGTTTTGTCATATCTTCAAAACGTTTTGATTCTGTGCATACCACAAAGACATTTGTTACAGAAATGACCATCGACTGAAGTTTCAAGATAATAAATGACACGGACGTACTTACTAAATCTAGGATCTGTGTAAGAGCTAACCCCAAATTGATATTAACAGCTTGTGACGAGTTCTTAACTGGTCTGATCGATTTTTCATATCCTGCCATTAAGTCATACATCAGCCTATGTTCGGCCGACATATTAGTAAACCTTGTAACACACGCTGCAATATAAAAAAAGTTAAAATGTTATTTGAATATATATGTATGTTAAGTATAATACTATACAGACTATACAGCTAACATAAATGTATCTAAAGGGTTCGGGGGCATGTTTATTTGTAGCAAAGGAATACATTCGTTGTCCTATTTGAATTTTCACCTAATTTCGATCTCGCACGCAACATCTATTGACAAGTCCAGCAAAGAAAACAACGGAGACATATTTTATAATTCTGCCTAATACAATGTCAAACTTTCCTACTACACCCCAGTGGTTATATTAGCACCAAGACAAACTCATACATTGGTTAAAGCAAAAAAGTAAACGTATACCAAAGCAAAAACCTACAATAAGAAATCCAAATACATGGCAATAATTGAGACGTCATGTCATAAACAAAACAAATAAACATAAACAAAGACGCCATAGCACTTACAATATATAAACCACTAATAGTGTAAGCATGATCTTCTCCAGATGTTGCATCAACATCGAATATAACACTTAAATGTACATATAGAAAGCTCCCTCCCTAACCAATTATATTGGAGTATCAGCGGGTTCTTAAGGAGGGATAGCATGATCTACTTAAAATGCTCAGCTTTAAAACATTATGTATACTATCACATGTAAATGTTTACAAACGGTTGGACAACGGCAGTAGAATACCGAAGGAACAAGGGAAGCGATGACTACAAAAATCGAAGTCCAAAGACATGGCAGAAACGGTAACAGATAAAAACAAAGACAAAACAAGGACGTGAGACAGCTACAATGCACGGAAATAAAAAGATAACATTAAGAACTAAGGCACTCATAGTGTGAACTCCCATGAAAACCGGGAGTGACATCAGGTGCTCCGGAAGGGTAAGCATGTCCTGCCCCGCTAGCGACACCCGTCACACTATCAGTAAGGCATAAAGTGATTTGAAAGGTCATGTTGTAAAAATAGAAGAATTTTACATCTGAAGAGAAAAAGTTTCATAAATCATGAGACATTCATACTCTCTTTTAATATAATTTTGTAATAATACATGTATGTGAACAACGAGAGTTAATAGCAAGCAATATTCCAGTCTTTACTCGTCATGAACCTATCATAAATCATAATCGGCCATATTTTGGTCTTCTGATTCACTTCGACAACAAACTACAAAAGCGTGAGAGAAAGTGGG
>MJUU01007903.1:0-10448 GCA_002080025.1 Modiolus philippinarum
TTGTAAGTAATATAACACTGTCAAATTTGCAACTAATCATAAATCTTTGAAAAAAAAATCTTGCATTAAGAATATCACTAAATTCCTAGTCACAAATGTTTGAAATTTAATAAAATTATCATATTTCTTTAAACAATATCTTGGACTCTTAAAATTGTAATTTTAATGTAATACTTAATTTTCAGTTAGATTACTATTTGACATTAACGACTCATTGACTTACCTAAAACAAAGACGTAAATCTAAATATACGTCCTTGCCTAAAAATACTCAAAAACAGTCTTATTTCAAATGGAATTTCTTAGCATATTTATGTATAAATACTATTTAATTCTTTTACAAGCAACTGTAGGAAAATATTTCATGTCACCAACTTTCTATTTCCAAGAATAGGGATCAAAAGGAATTTCCCCTTCTGGGTTTTTAGGGGCTATTTTTAACCATGCATGCGCAGAATTGTCCGGAAGTTTGAATTTTCACATTACAGAAAAAACGATGGAAACTTACCGAAAATACAAATATATCTGGCCAATATCTCACTGTATCGTCTGCAGTAGACAAAATTCTGCTTTTAAGAGTCAACAAAAACGGTATTTAAGAGAGTAGAAGAGAAGAATCGCGGATATTATAAATACCACGGTATTACGCATGCCACGGTAATAGGTTGTTCGAGTATAATTGTTTCTTGTGTGGAAACAAAATTAACATTTGTCAAAAATCAGTCCGTATAGTTTCATAAAAATGAAAAGAAAGCTTCAATTGCATACCAATAACCTATGAAAACACTTAAACATTGCAAGATACGCATGATTTCATTGTGTATTCGATTTGCATTAAAATAGCAGTCAAGATTATAGCTAAGGTTAAAATTGATATTCAGCAATGTGTAGAACAACCATTTTTGAAAAAAAAATCAGAATCGATATCAACGTCCCAAGAAATTCTGAACGGAAGTTGATAACCCTTAACACTTATGTTCTTTTTCATCAGCCTTCAATTGGAACTTTGTTAATCATTATAATTTTAACACTAAGAATTATGGAAGTAGCAGTTGTTTTCAATGGGATTTACTACTGTGCAATGAACTTTGAAAAACAGTTCCTTGTTTTTTTTTAAGTTAGATTTATAATACTACTTTAAAAGTATTCTCGTAGAGTCAATTAAAATCTATTGGAAAATTAAAATTGTTTAAACCCCCGTCACACTGGGACGAATACCACCAAGATCTTAGTACCTTCTTAAAACTTTCTGGAACGTAGTGAAAACGGGACAAAAATATAGCTTTAAAGTTTTTACAACGATTCCTCTACGTCAGTGCTAAGATCGTGATACGTCTTTTAAGTTTATGACCAAGTTCCTTGTAGGTCTATCAAGTCCTTACTACGTTTCTTCTGCGTTCATCACGTCTTTACTACTTTTAAACTACGTCCTTTCTACGACTCCACTGCGACCACCCAGTTTGAAGTGTTTGTACAGAGTTTGTGCTAGAGACAGTAAAAAAAATAAACCATTGTCGCCATACCTTGTTGGGTCGAGGTTCTTTTTGTAAAATTTTATCCCAAGCGTTACCGATGTAACAAAAAAAACCAAACAAAAACAAAAGTCTACTAAAATGACAAAGTATCGGACAAACATGTTTTATTTCAAAACATGTTTTATTTCAATTCTAAAATGGGAATTTTATCAGTTATAGAGCGGTCTGATTGGATCGGCAACATTGACTCCAATTTTTAATGCCTTCATTCTTCCATAATCTCCACTTAAATTCTACTCGACGGTGCTGACGAACCGGACGTTACGGTTTTGATTTGTGGCCCTGTCACACTATTACGTTCTAGCTAATGTTCGAAAACTTCTAAATTTTAGTAAAAAAACGATAGCAGTTGCTGAAGAATTTGCAGAAATTCTCTTTTTTGACACCTGATGATTTTCAACAAACGGTAAACTAATGACTTATATGCAGCATACAAAAAGCAGAACAGGACATGCCATTTAAAAAAACAAATTTTACTTGATCGAAGTATGCAGAACACTTTCACAACGGGCGTCTAACGAACAGCCGAACGCCTGCATGGGTGAAAGACCATATTTTGATGATCTTTCTTCAGATCAGTTAATTATTTTTCCAAGTCAAATCAAACGATGTTTGAATAGAAGTGAAATCGAAAGATGTGCAGAATTACAGGATAAGTAACACCAAAGAGGACCACAAATTTTATTTCATCTCAATCAATGCGACGCTGAAACAAAGCATTGATTTACATTCTATGAAATGAATTGTTTTAACTTGTTCATAAACCAGTCATTTATAACACAAACACTGGCTGATACATTTTACTGTACTGGTAAATTCAAGGATTCATGTGTTCGTTTATACACATTTTAAACAATAAGCGATAAGCATGTGTGTAACATACCTCTGACGTTCATCCAATGTGTGCATATTGTATATTTATCAACCAAATGTTTGCAAACCTTTTCGACCCACCCGATCTTACACAACGCATGCCAGTGTGTGCATTTTGTAACTTATTAATGCCTCGCAATGTTAAAAAGTGAAACAATCACTTTTCACAGAAAATAAATGAAATAAAAAATCTATAGATGGTTCAGTATTGGAAGTTTGGTTAAGAATTGAACTATTCTTTATTCTCTTTTATGCAATCGCCAATGGTACTTGATTGCAGTAATTGAGAGGCACCATCTTAAGAAATTGTTCTTGGAAAGCCTTATCTTAATAAAAAAAAATGTAAGATGCCTTCATGGAGTTTCGTCAAATTGTAAGCAGTGCCGGATCTAAAATTTAAAATATTTTATTTAGAATATTTATCATAAACTGGAATCAAATGTCCGTCTGATCGTAAAACTACACTCTACTTAAAAATAATTACGATGCTTAAATATAATGAAAATGTTATTCTGAAATAATAAAATTTAATGAAATTCAGATATTTGGTAGCGCTAGCATTAAACGGCATGGTAGATTTTAATAAAATTTTGAAATAGGTCATATGTGTGGAGGATCTATTGTTGCCAAGTTTTTGGTGAAAAATAAATCATGAAGAAACTGAATGAATCTGTGATTTCAGCAATGTTTTTGCACTGCAAATCAACACTTAGTGCATGCCTATGATCATTATCATCTCATATTAAGGTCCTCAAGGTTCCATGAAGCAGTTTAGCAATTTATTTTCTATGAAGCAGTTTAACAATTTATGGCTAATACGTGTTGATTCTTATACGGTACAGAAGTACCTCATGAGTGAGTTCTGAACAAAATTTCAAAATTGTTTCTGTTAACTACAGATTGACACTTTATTTTTTTTTCTTAAAGTAAATTAATACATTATTTCTTTTAAAGAAAATTTAATTTCGCTGCGGTTACCAAAGGTCATGTGTGTTAAATCTTTGGAGTTTATATGAACATAATGAGTAAATACGAAATTAAATTAACTTTTAAAATGCACGAATTTGAATATGACTTTACATATATATATCTACACTGATAGGTATTGAATGAAAAAAAAAATACAAACTACTTTAAAAGAAAGTCACAATGACTATGCACATGTCGAAAATATATGTGAAAATACATGTAATCTGTAAAAACCTAGTAAAAACCTACTACAAACGGCGTAAAAACCTCCAGAACGTACTATGAACGTAGTAGAAACGTAAAAAGTCGCATTTACCAGGCCGTGATACAAACTTGATTGAAAAATACCGTTATATGAAATCGTAGTGAAAACGTATTAAAAACGTGCAACGGTCGTATTGCAAACTTTAAGGACGTAGTAAGAACGTAGCATAGACGGCAGAGAATTTAATCCCGTTCGCACCAAGTCCTTGAAGTTTTTGGCCCGTTCATTCCACGTACTTTCTACGTCCACGCAGTTCTCAATACGTTCTTAGTAGGTCTTTACTACGTTTTGTCATCATCACGTTCTCGCCACGTTTGTTTTGAACATGCTCAAAATTATTCCACGTCCTTCACGTCCTTGAAGTTCGTACTACGTTCAATAAAGTTTGCACTACGACCAATCAAGTTTATATCACGCCTTTACTACGTTCAGCAAGTTGTTGCCACGTTTATTTGATTTTTTAGGACTTCATGAGAACGTAGTAAGAACTTTATCTAGTGTGACGGGGGCCTTATCATCAATTTAAGCTGAGCAAACCAAAATATATTTATAAGGAAATGTCAATCCGACATTCGGAATTTTCTGCTATGCTCATGGTTTTGTGTGGGTTGAAAAGTTTTAGTAACTGAATTCAACATCATGATTGATTTTCATCCCTTACAATTAAAACATGGCAACGAATTACTGAGTAGATTAAACAGTTTATAGACTTCAACAACATAATTATTGCAACAACAAGAAGACGGCAAAAGATTTGATTTATTTATTGATTCGAAAAACATCATCAGAAACACCATAAAAAATATAGCTCTTCGAATAATCATACTACAGTTCATTTATTTGAGTAGTTCAAATGTTCAAATGTTCCCTGCTAGACTACCGGTATACAGTGATGTTAAAAAAAGAATATTCAAAGTTTATATCCATTTGGTTTATCCTGGGCTTCAAATGAAATAGTATTAAAATAACCCTTTTTCTTTATTTATTTTGAATCCTCTTAGCACTGTTGTTAAAATATAATGTTGTTTCCCCAGTTGTATTTTATACCGGTATAAGTGTGACATATTTTGTTAAATGCTTTCAAAGTTCTACGCTTAAAGATATATTCGAAATAAGTAAGGGTTAATCATAGGACTGCTTGAGGTAGTTCGATCCTAATAAAAATTTCAGACAGAATTTTAACCTATATATTCAAAAAATAAAATAAAAATGATATGTCACCGATCATCTTTTCCTGTTATCTGGCTTTGAAAATTGGGCCAAATTCAGTATTTTTCAGCAATATTTACAAAGAATGTATAAGGAACTGTGATAACATGCTTATTGTTTATCTTTCATAAAAAATAAATATCAGACAGATTTTTTTTATTTTTTGATATTTCAGAGATATACACTTAAGCTATCTGTTACGCTGAAAAAATCTATATGTCACCGTTCGATTAAGAGAGATATTTTATATAGTTTACGAAATAGACAATATTTACGGGAAAAGGGAGCTAATTCGCGGGAAAGTGTATGCCTATCTATTATGACGTCACAGTGAATAGGCCAATACAGGAATGTTCCGGTTTGAAAATCAAGTCAACCCCGCATTCGACTCGTGTTTCGCAAATGCGCCAATCGAATGCGCCGTGTATTAGTGTCGAACTACCTTAATGACTGTGTAAATAGCAATTATACAGTCCGCCAAAAATTAAACGTCACCTATACTTTTACATGAATATCATTTTCGAAGCTGAATTGACGTACGTTTTTTGGTTCCAAACACTATAAATAAGTTATATATTTTACAAAAGGATATGAAGTAAATGAACATGCGACCATATCACATATCTTTACTCCAACTGCAATAATTATAATGAGTTGTATGGCCATTTCGGTAATTAATTCGGATATTTCGATTTCAAAGTTTAATCACGCTCCTTGTTGTTGTTGTCGTGAAAGCTAAAGTTAAAAAAATATACACAACCTGATTTTCCTGTCCATGTATTCCAGTCAATATGGAAAATTGAAATCCCCACATAACTAGATATTGATACTGATTTTAATGAAAGTGTATGGTTTAAAATTCAATTACTAGGTCTTGAATATTTATTTATTTGGATGTGTGTATAAGAGTCGATCTTCAGATGAGGCAAATTATAAGAGTTTAAATAGCTTGCTCCAGAAAGCTTGTAATCTTGATAATAGTTTTACATATACTTTAATTACTGGGGATTTCAATTTTCTAGATATTGACTGGAAAACATGGACAGGAAAAATCTTATTATGATTTTACAGAAAGCATAAGAGAAAACTTTCTACAACAAATAATATACCAAGTAAAGAATAAGAACAGGTCCAGACCCATCTATTTTAGATTTAATATTAGTGAACGATGGCAATAATATATCAAACATTGAGTACTTGGACCCACTAGGAGCAAGCTGCGTAATAAAATTTGAATAAACCTGCTATTTCAAATATACAGAGAATAAAATCGAACATTTGAACTATTATAAAGCTGACTATGAGGCAATGAGACAAGATTTGAATAAAGACTCGGAATATGAATTAAGTAATAAAAACACTACTGAAATGCTAAGTATTATATTTATTGGCACATTTAATGCATCTATAAAGAAACATGTACCAAAAAGTAGAACTAGAAGCACAAAATGAAATGAAAGTGTAAATAAAGAAGTACTGACCTGCATACGTCGTAAGCATAGACTATGGGAAAGATACATGGCAAATAGAAGTAAGGAAAACCATAGAGAATACTGTAAGGCACGGCATAAAGTGAAAAAACTAACTAGAAAGGCTAGAAGAGATAAAGAAAGGGAAATTGCAGATACAACAAAATCAAGTAGTAAACAATTTTGGAAATATGTAAATTCACAGAGGAAATCAAAATTCGGGATCTCAGAACTACATACTACAGTGGACAATGTTACGAAAATAGTGATAATGATAAAGCTGAGGTATTAGCAGAATTTTTTAGCAGCGTATTCACTGTAGAAAAGGACAATATGATGCCTATTATGAATGAAATTAGAATTGATGATGTTCCAAGTGATGAACTATTTAAACTTGAGGAAGTCCGAAAATTATTACTGAACTTGGTAGCTACTAAATCATCTGGAACTGATAATGTGCATCCAAAACTTTTATTTGAATTAGCAAATGTAATAGATAAACCGCTCTGTATGATATTTAAAAGTTCTTTCTGTATCAGCATAGTGCCTGGCGGATGGAATATAGCAGTAATAACAGCATTGATTAAGAAATGTGACAAAAAAATCATCTTCTAAATACCGTCCTGTCAGCTTGACTAGTGTTCTATGTAAACTAATGGAGAAACTTATACGTAAAAAAATTGTTGATTATATGGAGAAATTTGACTTGTATAGTAAGTGACCATTTGGATTCATAGGGCATTCTACAACTCTGCAACTTCTAAAAGTTCTAGATGAATGGACCAAAATACTGGATGAATGTGGTACTAGTCACGCCGTATACATGGACTTTATGAAGGCGTTCGACAAAGTGCCTCATAAAAGACTTCTACATGAAATAAAAAAAAAATATGGAACAACGACAGTAAAATACCGAAGAAACAAAGGAGTAAAATTTACAAAAATCGAAGTCCAAAGGCATGGCCACAACGAGAACACAGAAAATAGTGACAGCAGACACAAAACAACGACGCTAGACAGACACAACGCACAAAAACAGAATTCACAAGATTCAAAACAAAGCACTGAGAGTGTGAACTCCAGTGAAACTCCGGAAGGGTAAGCATGTCCTGCTCGGTTAACAGCATCCGTCACACTGTGAGTGGGTCAATGCAAAAAAATGTCAAAGTCGGTAGTCAAATCCGGGAAGATGTGAATCTAGCTGAAAAAGTCCACTTTTATTTGGGATACTGACACGTCATATCTTTCGATGATGTTTGGTGACGGCCATAGAATTTCTTGAGTGGTTATGAAGATTCATCCAAACAAATGTAAAGTTTTGCCAATATCAGGAGTGCATGCCAAGGTCAAAAAAGTAGAATATGAAATGAATACTTATGAAGGCGGTCGTATCATCTTAAAGACAGTAGATTCAGAAAAAGACACTGGAGTGGTAATCGACAAAAACTTAACTTATCCAGAATCAAGTCAACAAAGCTAACCAGATAGTAGGCCTTATACTTCGTACTTTCAATTATCTAGACAATAGATCACTTAGTTTACTTTTCAAAGCACTTGTCAGACCACATTTAGAGTACGCAAATAGTGTATGGACCCCATATAAGAAAGGAGAAATTAAAAGTATAGAAAATGTACAGAAAAGAGCCACCAAGATGCTACCTTCAGTGAAAAATTTATCTTACTAAGAATACGAAGAACGACTGAAATCATTGAAGCTTCCAACACTTCGCTTCCGTCGTCTGCGAGGAGACATAATCGAAGTTTTCAAGATAGTGTCTGGAATCTATAGCACTACAGTAACAGATGTCATGTTGGTCTTAAGTTCTAATACTACAAAAAGGAGGCACTCGAGAAAATTGACAAAGCATCGTAGACGTCTAGATATTAGAAAGTACTTCTTCACCAACAGAATTGTTGATATCTGGAACAATCGTCCTGAAAATGTGGTCTCAGCAACTAAGTTAAACACATTTAGATTGGACAGATTTTTGGCCAACCAACCGTTACTATATAACTTTGAAGCTGACTAAATGTTTGAAACCGTAGTAGACGCAAACAATTATGATGATGGAATAGAGCAGAATACAGTGGCACAGCAACGCCAGCGTTCTGAAGATCCATAAATATCCATAGGTATTACCACTGGGCTGACATATGTATGCTGGTGGACTGTTGTCCCCGAGGGTATTCACTTATCCAGTAGTCGATACTTCTGTGTCATAGTTTTAATTGATTGATTGATTGTTGCTTAACGCCAACTTTAGCAATTTTTCAGCTATACACTGTATACTAATAAATTTACGGGTAAAAAATAAATAGAAATATATTGCTATGTACAGTTAAAAAGATTTCAAAAAGATGAAATAATATAATAGACAGTTTAAGATAACATGGATAAATAGATCAAATTTGATAATATACATTTTTTTATACTTATATTTTACTATGCAAATGAACAGCTTCTAAAAATCTTATTTTTAAAATTTGTAATATCTTAATTTAAGGAAATTTTGTAAATCATTGTATCTCCCTCATGCAAAGCACTGTGATTAGATTAGTCAGATCCTTTTGGTAATTTGTTCCCTATCAACTTTTATATACATGTTGGTTAATGGAATTCCAAATGTTTCGATTTTATCTGCACTGAAGAGAAATAAGTTGTCGGAACAAGCATATGCTAGAACTTAATTCACAGAAACTTCGTTATTTTGTTATTTGACCTGATAAACAAGTTTTTGTTCAATGCAATAATTCCGTTTGAAGATTACTGTTGTTGTTGCTGACACAAAGATAAAAGACCAATAAGAATTCGTATTCGTACTTTAGGTGAGATTTGTATATCTTACATGTTGTGTGTGAATATTATGGAGATAATCCAATTTTAACAGAAGAATTTGCATCAATGTGATGAAATTTCGACACGAAATTTCATTCAAGTATTTTGCTATAAAGTTTATGTTCTGTCAATGTCAAGGTTTTTAAGACGGGCATTAATTTGGAAACTTTCGTTCAATATCTTTTTTACCGTTGTTGTCAACTCAGAAAACGCCCTCATGCCTGTCTGGATTTGAATAGGAAAATTTTTTTTTTAGGTCAAAGTCTGTCGAAATGTCCAAATAATGAATTCCGGTGTACCAAGTGTTTTCCTCTGAACTTTTTTTTGTTTGAATTTGATATCAATATAATTTGGTCAATTTTTAAGAAAAAAAAAATATTCACTTAAAATCGTTTTCCATTATTACGAGGCATCAATCACTATCTCGATGTATTAGTTTTGGTTGAAGTTGTCAATCTAGTCGATTTTTAAACGTTTAAGGAAAATTGGAAACTGCCAGAAAAATTTTCTCAAATTATAGGAAAACATGGAAATCAAATTTAGCACAAATAGGACCAACCTTACAAAGTCAAAACAAATACAAAAACACCAGCAATATGACCCCTACAACTGATGTACTCCGGAAAGTTAACATTTTGCTTAACATCCGTTACCATTTAAATTAAAAAATCGGTTTCGTCACAGAGAGTGTTTGTCAGTTGAGTAACAATTGGATCTACTAAAAAAATGTATATTCTCATTTGCCAAATGGAAATATTGTAACGATCTGTCATTTTTACCGCTGTAAATCTTCTGTAGTAACAATTGCATTAAGGTTGAAAATTAACTCAGCAAAAAGGGTTTTAAGAGAGGAATTGCCTTATGCTACTGGCTAGCACCACGATACCGAATGTGTTGTGCATTGAAAACGCCATATGCAGGGATTTTGAAATAGTACTGGTAAAACAACCGGAAAGTTCAATACAAGAGGTCCAAATCATCATACCTGTCGTAAATCTTTTTTTTTCAGACGTCTTGAGTTATGAATAAACAGGTGTAAGTTGGTGTATGTAAATGATGGTGTATCAGTAGTCTCTTTAATTTCTAATTCATTTTGGTGTATGCCCTTTAGGTTAGCGAGGACAACTGTCACGTGATTAAACCATCAAAATGGCGGGAAAAATTAAAAATGTTCATAATGCAATGAAATTTGACAGGAAAGTTACTGAGTGATTGGATGATCTCACTTGGCCCAAGCTTTAAAATGTTTGTTGACACATTTTTGCCGATTTGATTCTTTATTCGTATGGAGCC